>AP028444.1:3370221-3514147 GCA_036509395.1 Antheraea yamamai | reverse complement strand
AGTTGTCCCTGATTCTGAGCTCTGCAGGGATGGTCTGTTGGAGAGCACACTTCTGCAGATAGATTGTAGGTCTACAGATAGTAGACGCAGCTGTTTGTAACAGTCACGAAACTTTTAAAGCTACGGCTTACCCTGAATGTTATCCTGAATATATCTGGAAGCATATGATTTGCTTTTAATTTGGTTGCATACATTCCAGTTTGATTTCCATGATGCAAACGAATCAGTCTTGTTTGGAGAAATCCTGAACATAGGTTTTATAGTGGTCAAAATATCCAGTCTGGATAGCTTATTTAGCGAGAAGATAAGCTTCATTACCCTGGATCCCACTGTGACCATGCCATAATCACATAAAATCCTAAACAATGACATTGATACAAATAGATTTTAATAATTGTTATAACTTATCTTTCATTCAAATATATCAAACATTATCAAATGTAGTGTGAAAATTTCAATAAGAAGAAAAAGCCATTTCTCTCTTGAGGGCAAACAATTTTATTGATTAAAAAAAACATTTATATATACATATATAGATTTTTTAGGCCAGGAACCATCTCGGGCGTCCACAGAACAACCTACTAAATTATTATCAAAATCTGTTCAGTAGTTTCGGCATGCATAGCGGACAGCATACAAACATTGATTTTTATATATAAAGATCGTAAAGTTGACGATAGTTGATTATTAAAAGTCAAAAATTAAAATCAATAACATGAGTACTGATATTAATATATCGTGAACAAGTTAGCTTCTAGGAGTGGTCACAAATATATTTCCTTCAAAAATTCCTCTTAGAATATATGATAAACCGTTTATATTTTGGTTAGAGGAAAAATGTTAAGCTTTTATAGTAGCTTATACGTATTTTTATACATGACCGTTATTTCCATTTATTTAGTCAATAAACGTTGACTTTAGGACAGGCCTCATTCAAAGATCGCGACAATAACTGTTTCCAATAAGAATAACCGTCATTGAGTCTTTGGTCAACCTTGTCATCCCATGTTGTGTCTTTCACTGCAAAGTTGCTGCTGGAGAATTATTTGGCCTTAGGACTTTGGTCTAGATGAGTTCTATAAGGACAAGCATGTGCCCCTGTGACAGTAAACAAAAATGTATTACTACATCTAATTATACCTTTATCTTAAGGATCTTGACAAACTGGTCGTCCCGTGTTTCACACTTAGTAAAACCAGCAACAGTTTTTAGGTAACAGTGTTAAGTCTTGCAACAACGTTCCAAAGCATATTACCGATTTACCGTAATGTAAGTTTAAGCGCCAGGTCAAACGGATTTTAGTATCAAAAGGCTATTATAGAGTGGATCAATATGTTAAGGATGTTGATGTGTGGAATTGATTTCTTTCTGTGCATCCACTAAAACAATTGTAACTTATAATTTGTTTCAAATATATATATATATATATATATTGGGGCGTGCAAAAAAATGACGAATTTCTTTTATTTGCTCTCAGCCCAAAATATGTATCTCAGAAGATGTCCCAACAAAACACCTGTTAAAAGTGGAGCTCAAAATTTCAATTCTAAGAGGTTCTCCATCGAACTTAAAGTTTTTCCATACAAATAGTACTTATGGGAGAAATGGTTTTTTTTACTTTTTTGTCCTGCAAACTGTGATAATATTTTTGTTTTAAAACGAATGAGTGTTCCTTCTTTATTATTACATTTGGTACAAAAAATTCTTTTGAGTCGAATTTCTATCTTCAATATTTGATTTGTAATACAGCTTTGAAATTCAAATTTCCTGTTATTGCATTTTTTAGCTAAATTGTAAGAGTTAGACAAAAATGTTAAATGGCAGGTTTGTAGTACTTTTAAAATTGTATAAAAAGTTTTTGTTCATTTTTTCATATCATCAATAACAACAAAGTTACAGGCTCATGTATATTTATTTTTCAAATTTTTGATTTTGCGAACTGAAATATCGATAATTAAACAAGAAATTTGGTGCAAATTTGTTAACACATCAAACTTGCAACAAAATTTGGTGAGTAAGATGTTTAATAGTATGAAACCATAAAATTTACAGACTTAGTCATATTTTCATGATTTTTCAACTACATTATAAAATATATTGTTAAAGGACATGAAAATTTATTTTTGTTGATTTTTTATTTAATCTGTACCTTGAAAATGTTACCAACATTATTGTTATTTTTAACCGACTTCAAAAAAAGGAGGAGATTATCAATTCGACTGTATTTTTTTTTTATGTTTGTTACCTCATAACTTTGGACTGGGTGAACCGATTTTGATTATTCTTTTTTTATTTGAAAGCTGGTACTTCCCGTGTGGTCCCATTTTAATTTGGTCCAGTTCCGACAACGGCATCCAGTGCAAAACCGTATAAGTTTTAAATTTGCATTAAGTATGTACACGACAAATAGACGAATAACTCAATATCACGCTAACCGATTTCGGTGATTCATTTTTTATTGAAAAGGACGTACTTCAAGGGTAGTTTGATGAGAGTTTGGTTAGGTTCTGATTATGGGATCCGTGACAAAGTAAGAAAACTTTCAAGAAACGAGCCTACTCCTTTCTTAAGGGCCGCCAATGCATCTGTGTTTCCTCTCGTGTCGCAGGTGTCCATGGGTGGCCGTGATCACTTACCATCAGGTGACCCGTATGTTCTTTTGCCACCAATATTATAAAAAAAAACTCTTCAATTCTTAGGAGCCTATTGTGCTTATGTTCGTTGCTGTGTTGCAATATGACGCAAGCATTGTAATTACATTACTTAAGGTGTATTATGTGTGAAGCGATGGTAGCCGAGTTGGTGGTATAAACTATCGCGGATTATTGATAAGGTTGCGTTCGTACGAAACGTTACTTATTGTACAACCAATTGAAACCATATCGCATATCATACCGCAAAAATGCGCATATTTTAATATACTTAAGGCGGAACGGAGTTCGCGGGCACTGCTAGTAAAATATATTTATGTACACTAAAAATGGAAAAATAAAGTAAATTTTCAAAAAAAAGTACTAACCGACTTCAATATCAATCAAAAACCCATAAGGCACTAAAAAGCGGAAAATAAATAGTTTATCAAATTAACCAAATTATATAAAACATATGAATATGTGTGCTACCTAGAGATGTATTGGAAGTCGGTGCGAACCGAAAATCATATCATCTACATAGGTACAAAGTTTAAGTCCACTCTCGCGTCTCTGTAATACATTTCTACATGGAAAACATTTGAAATTTCGTGCCTGAAGTTTATTAGTGATGAAACTTATTATTTCATCTTTTTCTCCATGAACTTGGTTCATTATATGGGAATCTTGAGTACCAGTTTCATATTTTGTTTGGTCTATATTCTTCCAAAAATTTTGAAAGCGTACAAAAATCGCTACATTGGGAGAATCGACTCCTGGCCAAACAACTTCAACAACACTCCTCAAGATCAATTCATAAATGTGATGTCGACATGCCAAAGATAATAATGGTCTTTTTAACGTTTTCTCTAATCGAACACATGTTCCTTTATCAACTCCTGCAACGAAACTGATTAGATTTTTTTATGAAATTATTTATCAATCGACGTTGACAAGAATAACCACACAAATTTAAAAATTTCGGACTCTATAGTACTAACAATAAGCCATATGCCATATATGTAAATGAAATAAACCAAAATTATTTCGTAGCTTGTATTATTTTCTCAAAATTTTAACTCAGCAAAAATGAAAAATGTGGCATTTCAGAAAATTACGACTTTAACTTTTAAAATTTGATATAAGGAAGTTAACAAAAGCAGAATTCTTGAAGGTAAAATTAACTATACATAGATTTACTTTATAGTGACATTATCAATAAAACTAATTCGAGTCCATGAGCCGTTTCATAGGTAAGCAAAAGTTAGGAAGTTTTTTATAATCGTTTTAGTTAAAGACACTAAAGAATTTTGAAATTCAGATCAAGGAATCAGACACTTAAAGCTACAATTTACTCTCTTTAAATTTGCTATACTATTTTCGCAAAGTTTTTTTTATATACTCTAACATAACATTAACATTAAAATGCGTAACATTAAAATTAACATTTTTGTCTAACTCTCACAATTTAGCTAAAAAATGCAAAAAATTGGAAATTTGAATTTCAAAGCTGTATAACAAATCAAATATTGAAGATAGAAATTTGACTCATAAGTTTTTTTTGTACCAAATTTAATAATAAAAAAGGAACACTCATTCGTTTTAAAAAAAAATATTATCACAGTTTGCAGGACAAAAAAGTAAAAAAAAAACCAATTCTCCCATACTATTTGTATGGAAAAACTTTAAGTTCGATGGAGAACCTCTTAGAATTAAAATTTTGAACTCCACTTTTAACAGGAGGTCTGTTGGGACATCTTCTGAGATATTTTGGGCTGAGAGAAAAAAAAATCGTCATTTTATATTATATATATAAGATAAACCAGATCGAGTTTCATGGCGGTTCTTCTCGATGACTGGTTTGTTTTTCGAACTGGTGGTAGTTCTGATGTTCGTAAGCGTCTTCTTCGGGTCTAAATTGAATAAAGTAATTTTGATTAGCAAAGCCAAATGACATAAACCGATGTTTTCTTTTATAAATACACAGTTTTCTATATGAGTAGAACCCATCGTATTCTGGTGATTCAAGGTTACACGATTTTATGTGTGTTCGGGAATACTGTGTATTCACGACCTAGCCGCGTCCCATCTTGCGCGATGTTTTCAGAATAAATAACAAAATTATTGCAATATCGAAAACGTTCCAATTTGTTAGGATTATATATAGATTTAGAAGTGCCGCTTTGATTCCAATGTTTATTTGTCAACTGTTTAAATGCGTCTAGACGGTTCAAATACGTGCATTTGCATCTTAGAATGTTCGATCGTGTTGCTGTAATAAGTACAGACAGACAGTCGCTGGCTTATAATGATATGTACAAACACTGCATAGCACTAGGACTATTTGCGTCCCGTTTGAACGATGTTTTAGTGTGGAAAGGTCAATATTTAAATTCTTATTATGATAATTTTTATGATGTTACTATTAAATTATCTTTACTTCAAATACATTATTGAAGCGTTTCTTCTAATAGGACGTTAGGGACAAATTTGCGATACGCGTTAAACGTAAGGTAGGTATGTATTTGCGGGGATGTTAAAGTATGTATAAATATCTGTTTGGGTCTAGAAGTATACAAAAATGAGTAAATATAGTTAAGTATTTAAACTATGGGGCTTCGTATAGTATTATTATTAGGTTATAAGCATTCTTATATATAAATTGTAATACGTATAAGCCAAAGAAGTTTCACTTCCGCATATAATATACTGATAGTCGAACTGTTATATTGTCGTATTGGGAGACAAATACAGTGACATTAATTTTTAAATTAACTATATTTGCTTTGTAGTTAATTAACTACCCGCAAAAGCTTCGCGGGAGTATACATACGAAGCAAAAAAAGTCCGAATTTTCCTTTTACGGTACGACCATGTAATAAAATAAAATGCAAATTAAACAACTTAACGTCAATCTGTAAAACCTGTTAATATTTTTTTAAATCTCCGTACTGTCTATTGAGGATCAGACATTCACGCATTCATTTTTCCTATGTCCAGTTGTACGGGTCCTATTTTTGGTTTATTACATGGTCTTATTATAAAGGGAAGATTTGGTCGGGTAATATATATATGCGATAAAGGACAAAGGTACTTAGTAGTAACCTAATGATACGTACATAAACAGAATAATAACACTAATCAGTATATCTTAACATTTTTTTTCTTATGAACTAGATTAAACCAATAATCATAGAACTTATGAATCAAATTTCTAGTCACAACTGTTACCATATACCCACTGCTAACGTATGTCATTCTTCATACGAACATAGCCATTTACGTCAACCTACATATTACCACTTCACCCTTGTTTAGATATGCTACAAGTAAACAAAGTCATGCTCTCATTATTTCTTCCGAATATCGCCGTTGACTCAGAGACCACTCCATCTCTAAAACAACAGACGGAAAACAAGGTGCTAATTGACTCTCCGAAACCAAAGATGCCTTTCAAAGCAAAACTAGTTCTATACTTGTTTAAACGTAAAAAGGTATTTGTGCAAGAAATGCCTTCGCAGGTTCATTGTAAGTAAAACATTGAGTTAAACTGAACGCAAAACATACGTTTACTGACGTGGTTAATATAAACCGTAAAGTTAAATAAATTAATGTTAATTCAAAGTTGAAACAAGAACTAATAAGATTGGACTATAAAGAATTAAAGGAAAATGAACATAATAGGCTACGTGTTAATAGCGTTTTCGATGATCGTCATATGCGAAGGGGCGAACGCGACATTGAAAAGTGAATGTATGAATTTAAAAGCACCGCTATCAACATTAAGGAAACGGAGACATCTGACCTTCCCTGATGACTGTGACATGGTTGTAAGTATTAATGAATCTGAAAAGGAATCTTTATCAAAAATTATAAAGGAGGAAATTCATTTAGAAACAATTTTTGATTTATATTTTTCAGCTCACTATATCCCTAGTGAAGGCGTTCATGACGCATGCACCATCAGGTTGGAACATCGCTTTGGAGATCGACGTATTATATCCATTACCGGATGCAGGTTTCACGAATGCACAGTTCAGAAAGAAAATTTACCATCGACAGAAGAGACAACTTTGGGACAGATTGAAGAGCGCTATGGATTTGTTAGTATAGTTTTTATTAAAACTTTGTTTTAGATTTTAACTACAGTTTTATCTGATGTCAAATGACGATGTGGTCCAAAACGGTCAACGCGCTAGACCTAGACTAGCTCTTAAATTGTAGCTGTCGGAATACGCTCATTGTTGCTTAGCGACAGATTTTCGCTAATGATAGAGAGATATCTACTGGTGAAAATTGAATGAAAGTCCGTTTAGTAACTTTTGAGTTTATTGCGAACAGACAGACAAACGGACAGACAGACAGGCAGACGTAACAGAAGACTTTGTTTTCTATTATGTAATGATAAATCTTACTAGCAGTTTTAGGGATTAGCTAGTTCAAACAAACAATCTCGTGAGATTTATGTTATTAATAGTCATCATCATCATCACCACCCAATCCCACCAATCCAATCCCTTATCCCACCCAAGTATGGTCAGCACAACATTTTTTCTTTTTCCACTCTCTCCTGTCAAATGTCATCTCAGTATCCACACCTTTTACGCACATATCATTTTTCACGTAGTCCATTCATACCTGTTTCGGTCTTCCTATACTCGTATATCCATCCACAATCATACTTAAGACTTGTCTAGTTACATGGTTTTCATCTCTCCTCATGACATGCCCATACCATGCTAACCTATTACTGTCTACATCTTCTCTGTCACTGGTGCTATTTTCAAACGTCCTCTAATATACTCATTCTTAATTTTATCCATTCTAGTCACACCACACATCCACTTTAACGTTCGCATCTCTGCCACATGTAATTTTCTCTCATTCGTCTCTTTCGTAGCCTAGCACTCAGATGCATACAGCATGACTTGTCTTATCATAGTTTTATAAACCTTCCCCTTGAGTTTCAAAGGCATTCGTGGGTCACAAGCTACCCCAGACACATTTCGCCATTTCATCCATCCTGCATTTATCCTATTTATTTTAGTAATAGTATTGCTGTCATAATCATGTTCGAATCGTGCTAGGCATTGAATAATATATACATAAATCCCGGGTTTATCCCTGAGTTCAGTTATTAGATTAGATTCAAGAAATCACATACTACGATTAAATTTATTAATAAACAATTTTTTGACATCGTTACCTTTTAAACTTGGCAGATTAATAAAGCCTGTCATAACCAATAAACCATTTTAAAGTCTATTACATGCAGGTAAACGTTTATCGTATTGTATGAAGTAGTGAGAACGTATTCTAATATTTTATCGTTTGTGCATGATTACATATGTGCAGGATAGATAGAAATAAATTATTTACTAGCATCGTTTATTTTTAAAGAATTAAATTTTTTATACAAGCAGAAAAGAGAGAGGGACTGACATTACCTTCTGAAATTTTCCCAGATAACTACAATATGAGGTTCTTGACTAGGAGAACGAACAGGTTTCTAAAGAATAGGCAACGCAAAGTGAACCTTTTGGCGTGGGAAGCGGCCGTAGTAATTCTATCAGGTGGCCTGCAGTTTCATTTGTTTATATAATTGTATATAATAAAAGATGGATGTAGATATATAAATATGCGAGCTGAATATGGGATGAGTAGTGTTTATTTAAAAATAAATTACAAGTTTAATGAAGAAAATTATACTTTAAACTTAAAGGCCTCATAGGCAAGCTTAAGTGACTCAAAGTCACCAAAGTTATCAATATTGTCCTCGGTATTAGTAGATAGTTTAGAGCAATGGATGGGGATTGCTCGTAGTACAGATAGCAATAACGGCGAAGGATTCTCGAGTGGTGATTATGCACTGGAAAACGTGAATAAACTTGGTGCTAGCTGGACCTATATCTGATGAAATTTGCCGCAAATTGTTGGATATGAACAACAAAAAACTGGTCGTCGTGCTGATCTTTGGAGAGATATATGTGCATAGTGAATGTCTTTTGGTTGAATAAATGAAAATATAGGACCCGTACAAAAATATATATAACTAATATATTTCGACTTTTTTTGTTCCAGCCATAATCTAAACGGTCAATCCTGTATTCTAAGAAGCGTTTGTGAAGCGAAAGCACATCTAGTTGCACCTGGGAAATCACTTGTTCACGATATATTAAGAGCGGTCTTCGCGTGAGTACTAATAAGATTATATATATATTTCTTACATAAACTTCGCTTGAATGTGAATTAGACCGTATACTAAACAAATATGAAAATATAAATAAAGTGCAACGTAGACGACACCTTTAAGCCTGTAGCGGATAAAAGTCGTCGTAACGTTGAGATAAATATTCACAGAGCATTTACCACATCCGCGATACAGACGGTGTTGTATTTCGTAGCAAAAATTTAAGACAAAAAAACATGTTCCACAAAAGATTGGTGTTTAATAAATAGATAATACGAGGAAAATAAAACATGTGTTCATGCCTAATATTCCTGTAAGATATATAAAAGTGCAAAGTTCGTAACAGGTTAATGCTGGTTATTTCTCTAATTATATGGGGATTTTTATGCGTCATAGTCTTAGTGGTTCGTCATTTGTATCGCACTTAAAACTAACGCTCGAAGATATATCAACAATAGGGTAAATTTAATCGATACTATTTTCGAGTGTGGCACTAGTATCAAAAGAAGCTTTATTAATTCTCCAGAAATTTAAATGTAATTGCACAGTTTTTTTTTAATTGTTTTTTTATATCATAGGAGGCAAACGAACAGGTCGGTCACCTGATGTTAAGTGATCACCACCCTCCATAGACACTTGCGACACCAAAAGAGTCGCAAGTGCGTTGCCACAATGTGTTTGGGGGAGGGTGAGTGGGAAAGGGGGAGGGGGAAAGGGGGAGGGGGAAAGGGGGAGGAGGAGGGGAGGTGTGTTATCCTGCGCTCTCACTGACCGAACCTAACACAACACCGTGGTTCAGGTAATACTACCCCGGGGTCAGCCGACCCATTCATGCTGAAATCAGTAACAGCTTCAGCGTGGCTCTACCAACTATGAAATTCTATATCCCAACTAAATATGAAAGTGGGTTGGTCTGTTTGTTACGTTTTCACGTTCTAGATTAAGGTATTCGTAATAAATCCTAACCCTAAGTTAAGTTACGTAGGAACTTTTACCGACGTAGCGGTAGACAGGGATGAAAACAATGATTACTGGGTTATTTAAGCGCCTCTCACATTCGATAGCTCACAGATGAGTATTGATTTGTTGAAAATTTTGAAAACTTAAGCTCTTAAGATATCTTTTTATAATACAGTGCTATAAAGATATAGAATGTAAATGTATACAATGAAAAATTTATGCGTTCTTAATAATATATTTACTGGTTATTACAATGTGCGAAGTATTTACGTCATTATATGGTCATTAGTGATAAGGTCATTTATACCTATATTTATACATAATATAGGTATAAAATAATAAGAAATTTAGTTCTTTTCAGACTTGATCACATGAAAACTACTGAACTTATCTTTTTAAGACTGTGACCGTTCGATGCGAAATTTTTCTTAGATTCATGGCTTTTTGGATTCGATTGATTCTTTGCCATTTTTTAACCGACTTCAAAAAAGTAAATTTTCAAAAAAAAGTATTAACCGACTTCAATATCAATCAAAAACCCATAAGGCACTAAAAAGCGGAAAATAAATAGTTTATCAAATTAACCAAATTAAATAAAACATATGACTATGTGTGCTACCTAGAGATGAGAAGGAAGTCGGTGCGAACCGAAAATCATATCATCTACATAGGTACAAAGTTTAAGTCCACTCTCGCGTCTCTGTAATACATTTCTACCTGGAACAAATTTGAAATTTCGTTTGGCACCGACTTCCAATACATCTCTAGGTAGCACACATATTCATATGTTTTATTTAATTTGGTTAATTTGATAAACTATTTATTTTCCGCTTTTTAGTGCCTTATGGGTTTTTGATTGATATTGAAGTCGGTTAATATTTTTTTTGAAAATTTACTTTATTATACTCAACGATGCGGGCGGGAATCAGCTAGTATCACATAAAGTAAACGTAACATACTTTTTTTCAGAGCACCGCTACAAGACGAACTTTTTATAGAGGAGATTAAAACAAATTACAACGAGTTATCGGATCCACATTTGTGTGACGCACCTAACGATTGCCCATTTTCGATGATAAACTTTATTTTAACTTTAAATAAACAGGCACAATAACTAAATTAGATTAGTGTGTATTATTTCGTAGTCACGTTTAAGTCATTAATATATTTAGTCGATTCTACAATATAATAATCACATAGTATAAAACAAAGTCCCCCATCGCGTCTGTCTGTCTGTCTGTTCGCGATAAACTCAAAAACTACTGAATGGATTTTCATGCGGTTTTCACCAGTAGATACAGTGATTCATGGGGAAGGTTTTAGCATATAATTTGTCAAGGTTTTTTTTTACAGTCAGGGCGGGACAGTGTCTGCCGGGCCCGCTAGTATAATAATAAGATTATATGGTACAAAATTATTAGTATGCTTATCTTACAAAAGACTTATGTGAGTCGAATCCTCGACCTATCGATACAGCAATAGTGTTGCCTACCACTGCAGCTGTTATAAAAAAAGAATTGGTAAATTTTTTATCTATATTTATTTAAAATGTTTAAAATTAAGAAAATAATCTGAGTTTAAAGAAAACTGAATTCGACATGAATCCCAAAATTGTATTTTTAAAACCACTCGGATCATATACTTGCTTAGCTTTTTGAAGAAAGATCAGCAAATGAAAGTAATGACATTCTATTATTTTATGATATAGAAAAATAGAAAATCATATATATTTTAATAGCACATCTTAAATATTTATAAAACAATTAAATTAAATAGGAATATTTCATTTCGTTGTTCACGTGATCACACCGGCGCGGTGGTAGCGTGTGAAGTCACATTTTCCTAAATATTGTTCTGTTCATTTTGGCGTATTCTTATCAAAGAAAAATATAAGATGGAATGACTTCAGTTTGACCCTAAGACAAACGTAAGCATGTAGTGAAAATAGGTAAAAATAATAATGAAACCATAATATTTTAAAATTATAGTATACTCTCTTTAGATATAATAAATATCATTACATAGTATAAAACAAAGTCCCCTCCCGCATCTGTCTGTTCGCGATAAACTCAAAAACTACTGAACGAATCTTCATGCGGTTTTCGACAGTGGATAAAGTAATTCATGAGGAACGTTTTGGTATATAATTTGTTAAGGATTTTTTTTATAATCAGAGCGGGACAACGTCTGCCGGGCTCGCTAGTATAGCTATAAATTAAAAGTGTTTATAAAATTGTATATACATTTCTACGCCGTGGTAAGTCAATCTGTCAAAACCAAAAGCATTACCTATGATAGTTGAAAGTCCTTAAGACGACATAATCTGTGATTCTGTAGATGGTAGAGCCACGCTGAAGTTATTATTGATTTCCGCATGAATGGGTCAGCTCGTCCGGGGTAGTACCACCCTCTGATAGAAAACCGACGTGAAGTAAAAGTTGTTGCGTTTCGTTCGGTCAGTGAGAGGGCCGGAGATCCACCGCCCCTCCCCTCCCCTCTCCTCTCCCCCTCCCTCTCTTTCCACCAAACGCAGGCTGGCAACGCACTTTCAACTTCCTTGGTGTTGTTAGTGTCTATGGACGGTGGTGATCACTTAACATCAGGTGACCCATCTGTTCGTTGCCAGGTATGACATAAAAAAAATCTGATAAATAAGTAATAACAAATACTAATTAAGATTCGTTAATATTGTTTTCTATCTCAATTCTTTCTTTGTGCTGTATTTTGATTTCGAATTTTAATATTGTCTAGCAAATTGGTAATGTGCTATGGGACTTAATTTTAGAATCTAGTATTACTACCTAAAGAAACTTATCAGTTTAACTTAATCTAAAATATGACATTATTTCTAATATTAGGTCTTTACCTATGAAATTGCCGTTTTGTATGAAAAAAATTAAACGAATTTTTTTCATGTATTTTTTATTTGTATTAATCGAAGTAATCACCCATGCAATCAATGCATCTTTGCCAACGCAGTGGCAGTTTATTGATGCCCTTCTTAAAGAAATTAGCTGGACGGGAGGCAACAAATTCTTCAAAGGCATTTTGTACTGCCTTTCGGGTATTGAATTTTTTTCCCGCCAAGGAGTTATCCAAATTCTGGAAAATGCAGTAGTCTGTAGGCGCAAGATCTGGTGAGTAGGGTGGATAACGGAGAACTTCCAACCCCAGTTCTTGCAACTTGGAGACCGTCTGCTGTGCAGTATGAGGTTGCGCGTTGTCGTGCAGGAGCAGCGGAGACGAGCGATTGACCAATGCTGGTTGGAGATGTGCCAGCTTCTCCATCATTGTGTTCAGTTCTTCACAGTACACATCTGCAGTAATGCTCACCCCGTTTGGTAAGAAGCTGTGATGAATCACACCGGCGCTAGACCACCAAACATTGACCATCACTTTTCTAGGGGTAAGTTTTCGTTTAGGGCATTGTTTAGGTGCTGAACCAGGATCCAACCAACTTGCTGAGCGCTTGCGGTTATCAAACAGAATCCATTTTTCATCGCAGGTAACAATGCGATTCAAAATTCCTTCATTTGTGTGTCTGTTGAGCAGTACAAGGCACGTCTCGACGCGTACTTCGCGCTGGCGATCATTGAGTTCGCGGGGCACCCATTTGTCAAGCTTTTTTACCTTGCCAATTTGACGCAAATGGACCAATATTGTTTTGACGCTAACGTTGAAAGCTGCTGCTAATTCAGCCGTAGATTGTGTATCATCAGCTTCCACAATCGCCTTTAATTCGTCATTGTCGACCAAAGTCTTCGGACGACCGCGAGGTTCATTTTTCAGGTTGAAATTCCCAGAACGGAAGCGAGCAAACCAATAACAGGTGGTGCGTTGGTTTGTAGTGTTAGCTCCGTAAACGTCGTTGATGTTGCGTGCCGCTCGTGCCGCGTTGCTGCCACGATGGTACTCATATTCCATAATTACTCGAATTTTTAACGTATCCATGATGACAAAAAAGATTGAAATGCGATGAAAATGAAACACTAATCAATAAACAAATGACTACTTTTGGAAAAAGAATTCCATGTTTTTAAAATAAAATCTATTTGAAATTAGAATTCTTAGCCAAACAAAAATTATTTTGATTTGAAATGGCCAGTACTGCAGAACGGCAATTTCATAGGTAAAGACCTATTATTAAGATTATATCAGTCTTGGATGCAGGACAGAGTTAAGACACAGAATTCCTGAAACTTTAGAGTTTTTTTAACATGATACATATACTGTAACAGATAAAGTTGCAAATCGTTTGAAGCTCGTATTTATAAGAAGCAGTAGTACATTTTATAAACTTGTAAGTCAATCTAAATATATTAATTTAATTTTAATAACAATATATGAAAATAATTAGAGAAAAGTGTAAATTGGATAAACTACTACATTAAGTTAACTTTGAAGTTCTGAGTGTTATTTGTCTATTCACCATGACTCTACTACAGTTACACACAAAAGTGATAAATATGATTTTGAAAAGATAATATGTGAATATTTTTGAAGTTTTATATGTGAATTTTAAGTGTGTTCTTAAAGCATTTTGTACGTATTTATATGTATATTAGCAACCGGCTGCACGCACAAAAAAGTATGACACAACGTACGGTCAGAGTAGACGCTAAAATCGAGTGGGGCGGAGCGTGCGGCGTTCGTGTCAGGCAGATGCATTCATACGTAGGTGTCCTGAGTGGCGTGTGAGCAGATCTCTCGGCCGCTCCACGTCCCGCTGCACGCCCCGCCGAACGCATATTCACTCAGGCCGTACACTCATTGCCACGTTCCGCCTGAGCCAGGCGTGCAAGCGAGAGCACGCAACAAGCGATAGAGAGGCGCGATTGGCCGGCTTGTGACGCATCTATCTCTCTTCTACTCCATCGGCCGATGTGTCCGAGTAGAAGAGAGACAGCAGCAGAACACAATCTACACGTGAACTGTTTTGTCAATTTATGATTATAATTCAACTCATAAAAGTACGCAATTTTCCATCAATATTTTCTTATGGCGTTATCACGTAAAATTATCATCAGTAAACCGACTTTACGGACAAACAATTTTTTGTAGCATGGGAAAATATTCATACTGTAATTGTCTTTTGACTAAACGTCGCGATTGTACGCAAGAGATGACATTCCTTTACGGCAGTGTTTTTCAAACTTTTTCTTGACACGGCCGCTTTAGTATGAAAAAATATTTCGCCATAATTATTGAGTTCAGGTTCGATTACTATGTCACTAGCCGATTTTACTAGTAAAATAATATATTTGCTATATTGAAGACATTTATTCTTACACTGTTTTTTCCAAGAATGACATAGAATGTTCTTTACTTGTTTTTTTATATAAATTTTAATTAGACAAATCAAAGAGGTTTTTACATCCTCCAGCCCAAACAAAATGACCAACAATTACAAGAACGAGAAAAAAATACAACTTAAAATATATACTAAAACTAATTTTAAGAATATAAATAACAAAGAAATTAATAAAAAGCTTAGGTATAATTTCTAATAGATTGACCCCTCTCTGTAAACTTAAATTGAGAGACTGGCCGTAATAGTTTTTAGCGGAAGCATCAAAAACAGGTCTAATAGGCGTAGTCGCACTTGATTGCTTAATAACTGCATGATGTGGTATGATGTGCCCGTTGTTTTTCTTTCAGGTATTTTATTTTGTGACAAATATTCAATTTAACATATTTATTCATTTTAATAATTAGGGTTCGGATAAATACATAAGAGTTCTCCTAAGTTATTTGTTTATTTAATACAAATGATTATGTCTTTTAGTTAACATTTTTCTTAATAAATCTTTTAAAATTTTATTGTTTTTTTTACTGCAGTAGCTTTCCCAATCTTTTGCAACTCCACTATAGAAGCTTCGCGACCCCCCTAAAGAGGCTTCGCGACCTCCGTCGGGGTCTCGACCCACACTTTGAAAAACACTGCTTTACGGTATGAGTCGTGACTGAGCTAATGAGCAAAGGCAGCGACGCTGCTCTAATTCTTTGATCCAACATCCCGGGTCACTGAACACGGTCCGTACGTTCACGATTACATTACGTGCGTTTGCGTGTTTGTACGTCTCGATCACACTAGATGTTAAAGAAAGTTGTCAAATTATGTAGAGGCACCATGATTGTCAATTATTTTAAACTTACTAGTGAACAAAATTCTATAACATTTTTTGTATGAAATCTGTTTTTTTAGTTTTAAAATACTAAATCTCAAAAGTTAATAGAAACTTTTTTAACACCTATAGTAATAAGAAATTATAATATAACTAATCTAATTAGTTGGTCTGTATTTAAAATATTGTAAATAATTGATATTAATGTATCTATTAAGCTGTCACTAATAAAAACTATTTAAAAAGTAGAATAGAAGAAGAAAAAATATGCAATATCTAAATTTCCAGTGATATGTTTTTATTTCTTTTTTACGCGTAAATCCTCGTCATTGGTACACTTCTGACCGAGAATTATTGGATACTTCTACTCGCTGAGACCTTACGGTTTTCCTTCATCACTCTTTAGCCAGGAAAGTAGCACTGCTTTCGCATTCTTGCATTCGCTCAACAATTCAGGTGCGAACTGTAAAGAGACCTTTGTACGTCTTTTTACTCGAACAGACGGTTCCACCCAATACCTCCTTGATGCTCTAGACAGGTTGCAGTGACGAGCTATCCGTATTGTGAATGATGCAGACATTACCAACAACCTTGAACCGCTTCAGTTGCGAAGAGACATCGCCTCACTGAGCGTGTTTTATCGTCTGTATCATGGCGAGTGTTCTGAAGAGATGTTAACCTTATCCCACCTTCTCCTTTCCACTACATAACTACACGGGTGGGTACGCGTCTTCACAAATTCACAGTAGCAACCATCCCGGCAAGAACGAGAAAATTCGAAAATTCTTATCTTTGTCGTACTGTGAAGATGTGGAATTGCCTCCCAGCCAGTGTGTTCACTTCCTCTAATGACATGGGGTCCTTCAAACTAGGCGTGAAGAGGCACATGTGCAGGTCGGCATGATAGCGACGACTGCAGTTGTTATTTTACACCGACAGTAGCCGTTACTTATGGACTGTAATGTACTTTCCATCAGGTACCGTCTAGTCATTTTGCCGAACCAGTTTAAAACAAAAAAAATATATCTTCTGACTTACTGGTGAGGAAGCACTTAGATCACGTACGCGATCCGTCTTGAATCTATGTATTCAATTCGTGGATGACAGATTTGCTTACGTCCATCACCAAGTAGCCCATCCTACGATAGTTGGCTATCATCTCTAACTCTTGGCGCCCTGTTCGTCTACCATATGTTGGTAGTTCGGTGCTCTGCTTCTTGTCTCCGTAACCTTTTTTGTAAATAATACTTGTTTAAAGACCAAGGTGACGAAGTTCCACCTGTATTCAATTTCAACCATCAAGTTGACAATAGGTAGAAATGAGAAATGGGACCTTATTGACATAATAAAGTAACTTGTGTGCCACGCGATAATTATCGTGCAGTTACAATGATGGTATATCTTGTCTGTCTTAACCAACATTTCTCAAACAATATTTCAGCATATAAATGCCAATATCCTTTCACAATATTCCCAGTAAATAAGTGAAAATGACTGAACGTAGGTAATTGAATGCATAGTTCTACGAAATCGTACATATTTTACCCAAGACACCACCAAAAATTGATTATTCTTTCAGCAATTAATTTTAATTTCATAGATCGTAGTATTTATTAGCTAAATAACGTTTGAAACATAAAACTAACTTGTACGTCTTTCTTGAATCATATGAAGACGTCAATTTCTTTCGTATGTCCTTTTATATTTTTTACACCAGTTTGTTTGCAGAGCCAATAATAAGCGGAAACCGGTTTACCGAGGTCGTTCATGAATGAACGTGGAATTCCGTGGGAGTCAACTTTAAATATGCAAGTCTTGTATTTCGATTCTTGGAATTTATCGCCGTATTACTCTACACTAGGTTAAGAACGTTCGATTAATTATAATTATTGTAGTTATGTTCTATTTAAATATTTCTTCTTTGCTGGATGCATTTTTTTATAATAATTTTCATTACTAGCTGTGCCTGTGACTTCGTCCGCGTGGACCTTTACAGTGGACAGGTATTAATATAGTCATCTGAATGTATTGAGTCCATATACTTATCTTTTTTTCTCTGGTACTTAAGTCGCGTGATTATTAATTTACAATAACTTTGGAACGAGTGAACCGGTTTTAATGACACAAAGAATAAATGCAACTAGAGGATATGATTCATGATTCTCTTGGTTTTATCGTGAACACAGTACCTTAGCGTGATGCGTGTTCAAACAAAGGTTTTTACAGGTGGTAGAGCTACGCTGAAGCTATTATTGGTTTCAGCATGAATGGGTCGGCTCGCCCGGGGTAGTACCACCCTCTCACAGAAAACCGACGTGAAGTAACAGTGCTTGCACTGTTGCGTTTCGTTTGGTCAGTGAGAGCACCGGATACCCACCTCCCCGCCTCCTCTCCCCTCCCCATTCCCCCTCTCCTTACCCTCACTCCCCCTCGGTCAAACACAGACCGGCAACGCACTTGCGACTCCCCTGATGTTGCTGGTGTCTATGGACGGCCGTGATCACTTACCATCAGATGACCCGCCTGTTCGTTTGCCCCCTATAATAAAAAAAAACAGATAGACAGACATTTCGAAAGTTGATTTAAATGTATTTTATTAGTTATTCTTAGATACATGCAACAATTTTTTTCTAAAAGTACGGGCACGTTAGATTTACATTCTTATTATGTGTATTGCTTGATTATTTTAAAAGTTATTATATTTTTGCTCTAGCTAATAATTCCAATTCTTGGTTACTATATAATTGACAATGTATACCGAAACACGAAAGATTAATTTCTTATATTTCTTCTGTGCTGATACCTGCGATTTTGTTTTCGTGAAAATGATTTTATGATTAGTTTTTGATAGATAGAGATTTTTGATAGTTATCTATATATTAGGTCTTTACCTATGAAATTGCCGTTTTGTATGAAGAAATTTAAACGAATTTTTGAAGTGAAACTTCTTTATCGGCGTTGGAAAAAATTTACCGTCACATTTTTCCGTTACGCGCCATCTTTTTTGTATTCATGTCTATGATAATAAAATCCTTTTGTTTAAACTTTATCTAATTTAACTTTATTTTTTAATATATTAATGAAATTGTTTGCCATAAAGAAAGAAAGGGTTTTTTTTTTTTTTTTTTTAACCAATTTCTGGAAAGTTGCATATAGATCATTTTGCGAAAAATAAGGCCTTAAACAAGTTTCACTTCTTACATGTGTACACTAGTACACGCACACATTTTTTTTCATGTATTTTTTATTTGTATTAATCGAAGTAATCACCCATGCAATCAATGCATCTTTGCCAACGCAGTGGCAGTTTATTGATGCCCTTCTTAAAGAAATCAGCTGGACGGGAGGCAACAAATTCTTCAAAGGCATTTTGTACTGCCTCTCAGGTATTGAATTTTTTTCCCGCTAAGGAGTTATCCAAATTCTGGAAAAAGTAGTAGTCTGTAGGCACAAGGTCTGGTGAGTAGGCCGGATGACGGAGAACTTCCAATCCCAGTTCTTGCAACTTGGAGACCGTCTGCTGTGCAGTATAAGGTCGCGCGTTGTCGTGCAGGAGCAGCGCAAACGAGCGATTGACCAATGCTGGTTGGAGATGTGCCAGCTTCTCCATCATTGTGTTCAGTTCTTCATAGTACACATCTGCAGTAATGCTCACCCCGTTTGGTAAGAAGCTGTGATGAATCACACCGGCGCTAGACCACCAAACAGTGACCATCACTTTTCTAGAGGTAAGTTTTCGTTTAGGGCATTGTTTAGGTGCTGAACCAGGATCCAACCAACTTGCTGAGCGCTTGCGGTTATCAAAAAGAATCCATTTTTCATCGCAGGTAACAATGCGGTTCAAAATTCCTTAATTTGTGTGTCTGTTGAGCAGTGCAAGGCACGTCTCGACGCGTACTTCGGGTTGGCGATCATTGAGTTCGTGGGGCACCCATTTGTCAAGCTTTTTTACCTTGCCAATTTGACGCACATGGACCAATATTGTTTTGACGCTAACGTTGAAAGCTGCTGCTAATTCAGCCGTAGATTGTGTATCATCAGCTTCCACAATCGCCTTTAATTCGTCATTGTCGACTAAAGTCTTCGGACGACCGCGAGGTTCATTTTTCAGGTCGAAATTACCAGAATGGAAGCAAGCAAACCAATAACAGGTGGTGCGTTGGTTTGTAGTGTTAGCTCCGTAAACGTCGTTGATGTTGCGTGCCGCTTGTGCCGCGTTGCTGCCACGACGGTACTCATATTCCATAATTACTCGAATTTTTAACGTATCCATGATGACAAAAAAGATTGAAATGCGATGAAAATGTAACACTAATCAATAAACAAATGACTACGTTTGGAAAAAGAATTCCATGTTTTTAAAATAAAATTAATTTGAAATTAGAATTCTTAGCCAAACAAAAATTATTTTGATTTGAAATGGCCAGTACTGCAGAACGCAAATTTCATACATTTACATAGGTAAAGACCTATTATTTATCTACATTAAAGCTAGAACTGTCTTTTATTTATTTAATTGAATTTCATCATTGTAAACAGCATTACTGTATTTGTAACGTAACTCCTTTAACTATTCCACCAATTTTAACCAAGTTTTGTATGACATTTTTTTTATTTATTGCGTAATAAGTAAATCCTCAAAAAATAAAGAAAGAGACCTTGTCTAGGTTGACATTTTTTTTAACGTGGGGAAATCCCTTATGGATACGCCACCATCCCGGGGGAGAGGGTGTGTTATGTCCAGCTCGCACGGACTAAAACCCCACGGGGTACCGACATACCGTAATTGTTGGGTAGGCAAGGGATCGGACAATGCTACTCAACGTTGTAGATGCCCCAACGGTCCGCCCAGCGGAAGGTGACCGCCGGGTTCCTACCTATAGAGAGGCAGACTGGGTACACACCAGCTACCCCTCCTCGTCCGCCGGACCTGTGCAATGAGGAGATGGAACCCCCGGCCCACCCCCTCAGGTCCAGCTACGGTGGCGGGAGAAGTTGGTCAAAGCGCCGCCTCCTCTCGCCGGTCCTCCGTTGCCGGAGAGGGCCGCTTAGAGCATCTACCTCGCAGGCCCTCCCCGCCGCTTCCTTCTGCGAGATGACCTCCTCGCAGAAGGAGGCCATCACTTGCCAAGCCTGGTTGCTGCCGAGCATGGACAAAACCACACTCGGCAGCGACAAATCACGTCCTACCACCGCAGCCAAATCTAGGTTGACAATTTTAACAGAACTTAACTAGACTTATTACTGTCTTACAAATATGAAAACAATAAAAGATGAAATGATTATTTATGTCTGTAAGTACACATGTAGGGGTATATTCATATTAATCTTAATTTTTTTTTGTTTATCACTACAAAAACATACATTGTATTACTGGAGCTTAAACCTTATAAAAAATAATTATATATAGTGTTAAATTCTCGTAAAAATCCATCAATTCCGGATATTAACTCCGACAAACAACAGGTACTTCAATTTTATTTATAACTTCCATCCCAACCATCAAATCATGAATAGTTATCGAATATACAGTATATCTTCTGTTGACCTCGTACTCTTACTTGAATGGTCTAATAATATTTGCAATAATCCCAAGATACCTTTTTTATTTTGAGCGCAATGAATTGCCCGGACATATTAATGTATTAGAAAGTTATCTATTAGCCGGCGTATCTCCTGTTTTGCTGAATCGTTCCTATATCCATATTTTTTAATTATTTCTTTATTTCGATATGAATACATTAAAATATTTAATTCTTTACTGTGAATCATAAGATTTTCCTCCCTGTTGAAGATGTAATTGACTGCCAAGTGCTTCTGAGTTTGACAAGTAAAGTAACCGAATGTGATATTAAGAACAATTAGTATTTAAATAGGAGGAAGTCTGCACTTTATGCTGGTATAATATCTATTATTATATTCGTATCAAATGACTAATATGGTATTGCAGTAGAAGGAGCAAAATGACATCTTGATGTTATAATTGTACGTGACTTGAAGATTAGTGTTCCTGTCCTGGATATTTGTAAGAAAGCTTTTAAAACTATGAGACTGAACCCGAGATAGTTTTTAATTATGATATATATAGTATTCGGCTAATAATGCGCCTTGTATAATACGCATACATTTATTGCGCTCGCTTGCAGTCGATTTAGACATTTGAAATCTCTATGAAGATCTACATCGTCATAGAAAAGCAGTAACATTTTGTTCGTTTTCACTATTTCAAGCAACGCGATCTATGTTCTTATTACCTTTTTTTAACATGGAAAGAAATCCTACATGAGACGCCCGGAGACTTGGAGTATCGTGGGTAGTGTCGAAAACTTCTATCAACTAGAACAACTTCATGATGAACCGTTCGTTGTTCTATGGGGGATGCCTCGAGATTCGCTTGAGCAGATCTGAAACCCCTCGTCAGTAAGCCATTGGCCACATGGACTGGTCCAGCACGGATATATTTGTTATCTAACATTATTCATATTCGACATTATGGGATATTATCGGTTGAAGGTAAGGAAGAGATATTGAGTTACCAAATATATCACCTAGATCAGAGGTGGCCAACCGGTCGATCGCGACTATTAGTCCAGTCGATCTGGCTGGACAAAAAATATAAAAAATAAACACTGTCCCTTCTACACAGACGCTCATACATTGGATTCTTTAAGGATGACAATTTCTAACTACAAACCTGATTTTGCTAATCTAGCGGAAAATGCTCAGACGCAATGCTCAGTCTAGTAAAAATAGGTAGTTAGTATGAATAATTTTCAGTTTTATGTTTTCCCTCTTAATAAAATAAAAAATACCATATCATTATATACTGACCTATGCTGTTTCATATAAGATTTCAAGAAGTATGGTAGTCATTGGTAGATCGCCCAAGGTTTCACCTGTAAACAGTAGATCTTGGGTCTAATCAAGTCGGCCACCCCTAGATATTTTTACCACACTAGAGATGTGCGTATTGAATGGGTATACGATAGATCAAATAAAACTGGTATTGAAGAAAAGAACAAGCTTTTGGTAAACGCTCCAATTATTAATACGCAAAGTGAATCTTTTATCTTGTGAGATTGAAAGCTCTAGTAGTGGTTTGACGAAATGCAGATGATTAACTTAATCATTAGTAGAGGCTTTTAATTTTGATTATAATAACATTTAAAAATAAATGTACAGACATACACAGTTTTCGCTAAACTTTTTAACCGCTCTGGATATACCTGCGCAAAACACAAATTTAGGTATAAATATTATTTTATATGTATACATATAAATATCGAGATAAGTTAAGGGTAAATAACTGCCGCTATTAGGTTCCTATAATAAAATTGTAACTTTGTTTTGTATTGAATTCTTGACTATATTACATTCAAGCCCGAACTTACTATTGCTATTTTGATTGACGAGGGAGTGTAATATGACTTGATGGTAGCTTTCTTGTATATGTTTGGTAAAAAATGTAATGAATTACCCAAATATGCATTTCACAAAAGAATGTCATTGAAACGATAAGTTTCATTAGTGATTCCGTCCACGACTTTGTCTACATTTGTAAGTGTATATACACAAATGAGTACCATATATTAAAATTGTATAACTCTAACGATCTTTGCGACCAACGCCGAAATAACTATCAGCTAATAAGATTTCTTTTCCAATTTAATTCCCACGTATACTTTTATATTAACTAATTTT
This sequence comes from Antheraea yamamai, assembly GCA_036509395.1. Lineage (NCBI taxonomy): Eukaryota > Metazoa > Arthropoda > Insecta > Lepidoptera > Saturniidae > Antheraea > Antheraea yamamai. Next base: position 3,490,541 of record AP028444.1, on the reverse strand, counting down.
AACATTTTCTTTTGTTAATTGTAGCCTATTTTAATTGTGATATATAAACTGTATTACTCTAAAGGTTTAGCAAAATTCGTATAGTAGTTTTTCTCGTGGAGTAACAAACAGCGGTCCAGACTCATAGATTTTATCATTTATAATATTTAATCTATTTAATTTTAAATCTATTTCTTCTCACAAATAAGCTTTGAGATATACACAATAGTATAATGCAATTAACATATTAATTAGTAAAAGTTTACACGCGGTAGAAGTGAAACTTAATATTCCGATTAATTTTTAAGAGAATGAGATGAATAGACTATGAAGGTGGTAGACATTAGTTTCTGGCATTATTTGTTTATACTTTACAAGTTTTAGCGTTTGACCATAATTTCATCTGATATTAAACGAGCCTCTGCCCGCGACTTCGTGGAATAGTTATTTTGAGCTAACGCTGACATGCAGCGGAAGATCTGATGAGGAAAAAACCCCGATTTTTAAACATTCTTCATTCGTGCTCCGCTCCTATTGGTCTTATCGTGATGATATATAGCCTATAACATTCCTCAATGAATGAGCTATATATTCTATATAGCTATATATAATCTTTCTAAAAAGTTCAAACTCTAGAGGACTTCCTAAAACTAAAATTTGAAATCCGATGTAATACACATCTAAAATTCATTACAAATTTTATCAATTAACAGTATGTCATTAACTTCATTTAACATGATAAATCAATTGAAATACATTCAGCCACCCGTAGAAATATCACCTTTGGTCAAAACATGATAGTCACCGTAGTTATGTCAGCAGATGTACCTTGGTCTATTATACATTCCATACTAAACCAATACGATAACACATCTCACAGTACAATGTAAGCGTATTACGTGTTAAAAGTAACCACAATGTACTACGCTAATAATTCAATGGATAGATCAGGAAATTTTGCGTCAGACGTGTCTCTTCTCGTTGTGACTAATTTTTTTTTATTCGACAAAGTTTTTCTATATAAGTGTTATACTAGAAATCATTGTTGACATATCGGTTAAATTTGTTGGGGATTATGTCGTTTAAAAAATTTTACTTGGTGACTGTTCTCATGATCTTGACGATGTTCGAGCGGGGTTATATGAATGCGACAGATCAGTGTCCAAATGTGAAGACTTCTTTAGCTTCTGTGAGGAAAAGGAGACACCTAACGTTTCCAGATGGAACCACTGTATCTGTAAGTCACTTGTTTTTAATAGTTTTATTTTAATAAGAAAATTACAAATACATTTTAAACTTATTTATAATAGGTCTGATAAAGTTTTTTTTGTGGATAGTTTATTTTCATGATACACTGTTTGATAAAATTATTGAGTACATATCACATTTTATTCTAATGTCATTTACAATATATTTTATAATGAAGCTTAAGAAATTTGATATTCTAAATTATTAAATTTAGCAAATATGCATCAGAACATTACATAACTACATCTTTTTCTGCATATGTCAGAATCGGTTATACATTTGTTGTCTACACTTTTATAAAAAAGGTATTGGTGATTTATATTCAAAATCTTTAATTAATATTATAAATGCGAATGTTAGTTTGTTTGTTATACTTTTACGTATTAACTACTTAACCGATCACCTTGAAATACTGCGTACATGTTGTCAGATAGAGATAGTTCAAACATATATTAACCGGGGGAAAGCTGTGGACAAAAGTTAGTAGGTTATACAGTTTAAATATTTTTATATGGTTCAGCTTAGACATATATTAATAGATGATGTGATTTTGGATTAAATCGAAGGTGCATGTAACTGTTGCAATACGTTTAAACTTAAATAGCTAGTTTTATTTAATTTATTTATCGATTTTTTATAGTAACATAACAAAATTACTATAATGTGTCTAAACGTAAGCACGATATAATCCAAGAGTAACGACAACCATTGAAAAATTTGCAATACATATATGGTTGTTGCTGTTACGTCAAATTACTAACCTCCCGGCTGCTGGATGGCACTGTCTAATCCCGAGTGGTGACAAACTAAAAAAGAGTCACTATGACGGGCTTATTACCAAGTGCATGACAGTCGTGATTTATCTGTCTATAGATTCCCGCTTAGTTACTAGGTTATACAGCAATAGATCTCCAACACGTCGCCTAAACATGACGTTATGCTAAATGTCAAATTTAATCTAATTTTAAAAAATTACCTACTTCCAGATGACTACATCTATAGTGAAGACTTTCATGACCCACGTACCGTCGGGCTGGTACATGGTTATGGAAGCTGATCTCGTATACCACTTACCAGATGCCAAAGTTCAAGTTGCCGCGCATAGAAGAAAGAAGCTCCATCACAGACAAAAGAGAGAATTTTGGGAGACGCTACAAGGAGCTCTGAACATGTATGCATTATATCTCTAGTCAAGGCAATAATCCCAAAACCCTGAAGTCGTAAGGTTTGAAAGGAGAATCAAAGTAGTTACGATTCATGAAGCGAGTAGAAACTTCTGGTGAAGGACAACATCGTGAGGAATCTATAATATTGTGGTAAAGCTGTTTCTAATATAAACCTGGGTACCTAAAATACCCTCAAATTAAGTATCTATTCCCAAGAACCCATAAATATGCTCTGGCAACTACAATTAAGTATCGTATTTAAGATGTTACCATTTTTGCGCTTGTTGTCACATAAAACCAGGTTTTTATTTAATCCTATGGCTAAATAGAGCATATTTATTATCTTCGATTACTTGATAACTTTATTTTTCGCTCCGAAATTTAATTTATGCAGAAAGGTGCAGCGGCCATAAATTTGTTACCGTCCGGGGAGCACGTGCAGGAGAATGAGAGGCACACTTCCTGCGGACGCGAATAACATCAGCTCCATTATTTAATATTAGGAGCGATTGCGACAATTGCTAAAACTGATTACCTTCGCTTATTTGGACAAGAATATATATACCAGGAACATTATGAAAAAAAAAAGGATTTACGAAATGGATATATGTGAAAACAGGTCGTGAACGAGTTTGGTTTATGTGGACATAGAAAAAAAACTACTAACTAACCGTTGATTAATGATTATAAGTTGCAACGATATAGATATTGCTCTCTCCATAGTAACTTACTGCAATAGAAAGTTGTAATAAGAAATAGAAATACGTTCTGTTCTATGAGTAAGCCGTAAATAAATTCATGTAGCATTTTAATCAAATAGAAAACAATATATCATAACGTGTACTTGAAAGATATTTGTAGTATATATTCTATTATGTTATTCAGTAATGAACACAGTTATATATTTCATAAAATATAAAGTGTAATCCGGCCCTTCTTTTTTTAACTTTATTTTTGGCAACCAATCTTTTAGATTATCACTGCCATTGTCGAGTAGTTAATAGTATTACAAGTTCTTCTTCTATTCCATTTTCGGCAACCAGTCTTCTAGTAGACCATTACTGCCATTGTCAAGTGAGTATCGATATTACAAGTTTCTTGATATAATTTCAATGAACTAACAAGATGGTGGCCCTCTTGTTAGAACTTTCCATGGAGTTTTTGTGGCATCTCAGAATTCACGGTCCGTGGTATTATTTTCCATTCACTTCACTTATGCACAATAAACAAACTACATTACATAAAACACCACCAATTTTACACAATATAGAGTCAAGTAACACAAGATTATGAATAAAAAATAATATCCACTACATGACAGACCAAGATCCCGCCAAAAACTCCTCGAACGATCCGGCCTTTTAAATAGGTATTTCACAAGAAGAAAAAGACTCTATAAATCGCTAAATATAACATTTGATATGTCAAATTGGGATTATATACTAGTTGTAACTTAACCTTAAAAAAACGACGATAGTATTGCCTCTTTAACATAAAAATCTTCCCAGGAGTAAATTATAGAGAACAGAAAACATTTTTGGCCAATGGACCTCCGTCAGGAATCAAACAAAAATAGTCATTTAATATTTTGGGAAAGTTTTAAAAGGGTAAAGGTTAAATGAAAGTTTTAAACAATTATCGGCGCATTAGGTGTTGAAATTATACAACTCTGATTTCCATACTCGAATGCATTCACACATACTTGTATACAATAGAGAGTAGCATCGCGGAGTATAACCATGTAGCTACCGAGAATGTCATCCTCTCTGGCAGACTGGCTGAAACTTTTGTACATATTGTAAATAGAATATCGTTCAAACAATTGAACACATAAATGAAATGTCGCATGTCAGTATAAATAATAATATAATAAGCCGAAGCTCCTACAACGGTTTTTCCTTACGTGATGATTTATATAAGATAACTCCTACCGGAAACCGCGTTAAAAAACTTCGTTCTAAAAATATTCATTTTAGTATATATTGTGTTTGTAGACAATCTTAATTTGCCAAGAAAAAAAATGCACCTTCCCGTGTAGGCCGCGTCGGTAGGTGATGGTCGACAACTAGAGTTTCCGTTCGGGCCGCGTCGGTCAGTGCTGACCGCGTTTTACGAGTGTTTTCGATCCATTCAGACAGGCCGTAGGGCAGTGCCATCAAACAAAGTCCCATAATCGTTGACCCGCGTGGCCCTCTAGTTACCCCAAATTAAGATGGTTTTTGAATAACGTAAAGGACTTAGAAAAAAAACAACACATACCAAAGAGTGAAAATTTGTGTGTGAAATGTTGCAGTGGATTTCTCTGGACTCCAGATGATGATATCTCATCATCATCGTTTTTTATGACACCAAAGAAGTAAATTTTGTAGAATTATGAGTTTTGAAGTAGAAAGTAATCTCTAAAACTACGCATGTAATTTCACAAATTCTTTTACTATTGGAAAACTACGTTATCTATAAGTGCTATCACAAATATTATAACTTATAATAAATGTTTAGACTTAAACTTTAAAAAAAAATATTATACTTATAATAGATATTAGACATAATTATTAGGGTGGAGTGAAAAAAACAAATTTTTTTTTTTTTTAGCCTGGGGGTCAAATTTGTAGCTTATAAAAAACAAAATTTAAAAAAAAAAAAAAAAAAAATTTTACTCAACATCTTGAGCCAGCCCACTCATTTTTAAAACTAATTACGAGTAAAAATATTTGGTTGCAAAAAAAAAATTTTTGAAGGCGTTCTAGAAACTTCAGAGTATCCTCTTTTATGCCAATTAAAAATCACAAGTTAAAAAAAAAATTTTGTGACTATTGTTTTAATTTAAAAAAAAATCCCAAAAAGTACCATTCCTCTTTAGGGCACTAGAATAAAATTTGAGTTGGAAATGATCATAATTGCCAGTTCTTAGATGTTTTAAGAGATTCAAAGACAAAAAAAAATTTTTTTTTGCAACTAAATATTTTTACTCGTAATTAATTTTAAAAATGAGTGGGCTGGCTCAAGATGTTGAGTAAAATTTTTTTTTTTTTCAAAAATTTTTGTTTTTTATAAGCTACATATTTGACCCCCAGGCTAAGAAAAAAAAAAAAATTGTTTTTTTCACTCCACCCTAATAATTATCTAATTAAAAAAAAACATTTGGTCTAAATTTGGACAGAACTGTGATTTTTGCTTGGGCTGAAGGGAAAGTTCACTGTAGGTCAGCACTGACCTCGTTGGCGTTTAACGTATTAATATTGATATCGTTTGACTCTTGGGAAATACGGGGCTGATTATGTTACCGTCGACAAAAATTGAATGAATGTTAAAAGGGTCACGAGAATTTATAAAAGGAAGTGTCATTTTAACACACATTTTCAGATGATAATAGTGTGTAGTGAATGTTGTTTTGGGTCTAAGTGAATTTTTAAACTGCCTCTGGATAATTGAATTCGCTTTTCTTTTGAAATGAAAACTTCATTAAGCGTATTGATCAGCGAACCGTCACGTATGTTTCGGTGACGCTTAATCGGACTTACACAGATCTACTCGACTTCAAACGAGCTTGGGTGGATTTTATATTGACTAGAGTATACTCGCATTCAATCGTCATTTTTACTTGTTTAACAAGGAATGCGTCGTTCCAATAATTGCGTTTTTCTTTTACAGTCGTAATATGAACGGGCGTGCTTGCATTATACGAAGCATATGTGAAGCCCAAACTCACCTTGCACCACCTGGAAAGTCTTTAGTACACGATATTCTTCGAGTTATCTTCACGTAAGTATACGGTCTACCTGATCTTACCTATACGAATATTATAAAGCAAAAGAGATTGTTTTTCTTTGTGTATGGAATGCCAACTTAGGTTTGTATATTTGAAATAAAACCTCCTAAGTCCTATGGTAGGGCTTTAAAATTTTGATCGGCAAGCTTTTTGTATGACAAAAAAGGGTGGAGGTTAACACTGTATCGGGTAGATTATTGAAAACACCGGTAAGTAATGTCGGGCGCGGTCAGTATTTGGATGTTAAAACCTGGGAAAATCGTGGGACGTTGGATTTCTGTTGCATTTTTTAACTAGACGAATAGCCAGCCCATTTGTTGTAGAAGGTTATCTAATATGCCACTACAATCCTCAGAGACAGAGCAATCACAATATAAAGTGTAGATTGACAGTACGGAAGGCCTGACCGAAATAAATGTACGTGCGGAGTATGCGGGTCGGTGAAGTGTATCGGAAGCCGAGCGCGTTTTAGTCACCGTACGGAACCGACCATTGCCGAGAAGGCCCGAACTATGAACTCATATGAGCGTAGTACCATATCGAATGGCTATCCGTCTGATTGTACCCATAAGCGTATGTGGTAGAGCCACGCTAAAGCTATTACTGGTTTCAGCATGAATGGGTCGGCTCGCTCAGGGTAGTACCACCCTCTCACAGAAAACTGACGTGAAGTAACAGTGCTAGAGCATTGTTGCGTTTCGTTCGGCCAGTGAGAGCGGTGGAGGCCCGCCTCCCTTTCCCTTTCTTCTCCTCTCTCCTCGCCACTTCTACTACCCTTTCCTCCTTCCCACCAAACACAGGCTTGCAACGCACTTGCAACTCCTCTATGGACAGTGGTGATCACTTAACATCAGGTGACCCACCTGTTCGTTTGCCTCCTATGATATAAAATAATAATAATTAAAAAAATAAGCAAAAATTTTGGTATGGGTTAAGAGATGCATTTACTACTATGGCTTTCAATTCATAGTTATAGATTTTCATATACGCTTGGTCACGAGTTTCATTATAGAAATTAAAATTTTCAGAACAGAAGATATCACAACAATAAGGCACCGTGAGTTCACTTGTGGTATCCGGTCTATATATATATATTATATAATTTATTATGTGTGTTACTCGCGATGTCTAACGCGACAGAGATTCTGAAATGCTTAATTACATAACTATTGTATAATTAATTTAATAGTGGAAATATATGCCGCTAAAAGATATTATATGTAGCCAGTATTAAAAATCGTAACTTGTCTAGATAAAAAACTAATAAAGTATAATAATAATAAACAACGAAAAACATTCGAATGTGAAAATTATTTTTAGGTGAATTTCTATCATAATAAATCACATGAATAAGATGGATCTAATGACATGTTAAATTCCATCAAGCCTATTTGGCTACAGGTCGTGTAAAAGAGAAACTTAGACACGCACGAAAAATGTACCCCCATTCTTTACAGGCCGGTAATCACTTAATAAAATAAGTTATAAAACATACCCCATACAATGACAACATCAGTAAATTTAAAATAATTTCAACACAATATACTGGTCTCCAAAGTTTTTCCTTTAAAAAAGTTAATCAACATAGTTTTGTAGGTCGTAGAGCCACGCTGATGCTATTTTTGGCTTCAGCATGAATATGTCAGCTCGCCCGGGGTACTACCATCCTCTCACAGAAAACCGACGTGAAGTAACAGTGCTTGCATTGTTCCGTTTCGTTCGGTCAGTAAGAGCGCCGGAAGCCCACCTTCCCTCTCCCCCTCCCTTCCTCCTCCCCCTGTTTCTCCAAACGCAGGCTGGCAACGCAGTTGCGACTCCCCTGGTGTTGCTGGTATCTGTGAACGTTGGTGATCACTTAACATCGGGTTACCCACCTGTTCGTTTGCCTATGATATAAAAAAAATCATATTTTATTATTTTTCAATGCGTTAATTATATAATAACTGTTTTAATAAAAGAGCATCGTGCCGCGATTAGAAATATATGCATGTTTCTAAATGCGATGTTTTGTTTCATTGTGTTTTTAAAAAAGTGAAAACTTCTGTAATCGATGAAACGAAAAAGTGTCATTAAAAAGAGACAAACATATACATCATAAGGTTTAACGTGCGAGAGAACGAGATAAAATAGATTATACAGTGTTTCTTATATTCGCGATATAACTGTATCTTGCACTACTTAATATTTGTTCTGATCCTAGCATTGTATATGTGTTAGTACGTGTGTGCACCTACTTATTACCAAACCTTACGAACCATCATACCAACTCGGTGTCCTGTACACGTGTATCCTTTATATGAATGTCTTATCATAGTACATACGAACATTTATTGCATCACGGTATATACATGGTAGTATGGATCCAGTCAGGCATACACAACCTACTGGTTATCAGAATTTAGTTGAGAACGATTAGCCTACTACATAGTTTAACTCACGTAACTACTCCACACAGAGATAATACAACAGTAAACATCTCCGCTAATGTAGCATTTGTTATACCCACCGTGATAGATAATAACGGTTAGAAGATAACGTGTCGTCGTTTGGGAACATTATATATGAAATCAACAGTATCGCAATACACAATCTTTTGTGGCTATAAAAGACATTGCATAAGACAAAGTCACTCAGTTTTCCTATTCTAGTGTGCTTATATCTTTAAACCGATCTATATGATAATGATAATATGATTCCTTTTTGAATTATTGTTACAATATTTTTGAATGATAAGTATAACTAGTGGGCGCCCAGTGGTCGACATTCGGCCATAGTTCATTGAATTTTTAAAGTTTGAACTTTATTAGGGTTCTTTTATCAAAGGGTATTATAACCTCTATAATCAAAGGCTTTCATCATGCCTACTCAGTTATTTGCCACTTTTTTTCAATTCTATAAACATAAAAAAATCGATGTCTAAATGAACATTGAAATTAATTATAAATTATAAAAGAAAGGAAATTAAATTCCCTTCAAGAATCTCTATTGAATTTTTTTCGGATACTAATTTTTAAGTGAATGACAAAATCCTAAAGTTAAAAATCAAATTCTGATATCATACCAATTTTCAAGGCGAGGTTATGAGAAAACGGTTCATCTGACAAAAAAATTCAATCAGTCTTTTTTTGTAGACAATTAAATTCTCTTAAAAAAATGACTCTTAGTCAATTTCATTTACCTCGACGGTTTAGGAGTTATGAGACAAAAATCCGCTCCGGAAAAAAAAAAAAGTTGCGATGATAGACCTCTTAATATAAATATTAAGGGCTCAAATTCTCACAACATTGTTTTTTTGTCATCCCAAATAATATTTTCGATATACTTAAAAAAAAAAAATAGTTGATTTTTTTGGCCCAGTCTAGTGTATATGTTGTGTAAATTTGGAGCGGTAGTGTGAGTAATGCATATTTTAATTAATTTAATGTACTTATAATGCATTTTATATAAAATAAATAGCTTTCTGCACTTTTCCTCCATATAAACTTTAACTATACCAAATTTCAAGTTCATCTGTTCATGCAATTGTTTTAAAAAGGGGTACAAAATTTTGGCTTCACGTATTTATATATATGATATTTAAAGAAAATAGACACAAAAGAATTACTAAAAAAAATTGTTACTGAATTCTAGTTACACAATTATGGACCCCCAGAGTGGGTCTATATGGTCTATATGGGTCTCTTCAGAAAGGGATTGAAACACGCTCTTCAAGGCCAGCAACGCAACAACGATACCTCTAGTATTGCAGGTGTCCATAGGCGATGGTAACCATTTACCATAAGATGGACCGTTTACCCGTTTGCTACCCTTTAGTATTAAAAAAACATATCAACCAATAAAATGCTTTACAGCTGTTTATAACATAAATTATTTTAAAAAAATGGCAACTCCATAAATGTAACTTTTATATTTCAATCACAGTGATCGCTATTACATACAACAAAGGTAAATATGGCACGCATATTAATGCAAGAAAATAATTTCGTCGTCCTTTACACAATCCATTGTTGACAATAGATTTACAATTCACGTAAGTGGCGCTGAGGGAATAATTAGTAAAATATAAAAATATATTGTTATTAAGTCAGGGTTCAATAGAGTTTATGTATTTATATTTAATAAAATTTATTAGAAAATGGTTAGGTATATAATATAATATTGCCAAGTACTCGTAATAGATAGGTGACAAAAGAATACAATATGTCATAAAAATGCCTACTATTCATTTTAATACATGTTTATTTTTTAATTTTATAATTATTATAAAATCTGCATTTTATATATCTTTTAATTTAGCTACACATATACTTAAAAAGTTTTAAATTATACGAAAGCAAATATTCTAATTAATTAAAGATGTGAAATCATAAATATATTAATTTATTACTTCTAAAGTCACAATTATTAATTCGCCATATCAATAAAATCAGAAAAATAACCAAAGAAAATTAATAAAAACATAATGAAAAAAATGTATAATTAGCCTATCACATTAAGCGTGAACCATTCATTTTATGTAGGCGTAAATTTTATTTCGATTATGAAAAGTAACCTATTATAGATACATAAATTTCATTGATATTTTAAAAGATAGAATACAATTTTTTACCCAATATATTACTGTATTATTATGTGTAAGGTTCTGTAAAGCCTTTTTATTTGTCAACATAAATTACCATGATATCATTGCTAACTGAAACTTTAACAGACACCATAGTTAATTAGCATACTATATTATTAAACAAAATAAATATGACTACCTTACTATACCAGTAGTATATTGCGACAAAATATTCCACATCAAACTAATTGTGTTATAATCCGCGTACGTGACGTCTATACGCGGTGGGATTAATTCATAATATCCGCACTCGTATCCGTCCCAATTTATCTTTACTAAAATGATTTTATATTAAATTCATTTGTTATGGGACTTCTCTATTTATATAAGTCGGAGATTTCGGTGAAGTTGAACATCGTGACGAAACTATAGTATGGTGGCTTTTTCTAACTCCGCCTGGCTATACTATTCTTTAGTTGAAAATCTGTTGCTAAGCATCTTTTGGTGTGTTCCAGCAGCTGGACTTAAGAGCCAATCCTCTCTAAGGCTTGGCACGTATACTATCTTAGACTACATCGTTATTTAACATCAAATGAGACTCTGTCAATCGGTAAAACCAATAAAGTACAAAAAAAAGCAGAGACAAAACAGTTAAGTAAGGTTCTCTCTATTTCTTAACCGATTTCCTTTTTTTTATTTAGTAGCCATTGACGAGCGTTAGTGTTGTATGATATACTAGCGGGCCCGGCAGACGTTGTCCCGCCCTGATTATAAAAAAATCCTGGACAAATTATATACCTAAAGGTTCCTCGTGAATCACTTTATCCACTGGTCAAAACCGCATAAAGATCCGTTCAGTAGTTTTTGAGTTTATCGCGAACAGACAGACAGACAGACGCGGTAGGGGACTTTGTTTTATACTATGTAATAATAATGATATACAAATATTGTATAGTATGTATATTTGAATACGTGAAGACAAAGCGTCGATCACTCGACGGACATTAGTATATATTATGAATAGTTATCGGTAAATATATCTAATAGACATTTAAGAATTTTTTCAGGGAATAGGTTTTTGAGCTATGTATTTTACTATAGCTTGCCACTGGTATTATTCCATTGTTATCGAGTTTTCTATAGTAATTAATGTGGACGAAGTTACAAACACATACATAATGAGTATCATATTTAATATCTAAAGACAACTAGGAAATAACGAACAATTTATATTCGATTTTTAACTATTTCTAACTGAAAGTTTGCATGTCTCGTAATGTCAGAACGTACGGAATTCCAAAACAAACTTTCATCACCTATTCCAACTCCCTTAAAATTTGTTTTTCTTCCTCTTGTTGTTTTCCATAAGGGAGTACCTACAATCACGAAAGGTAGATACCATTTAATTTTATATATATTAAGCTCTATTATTTCAACTTTGCATCGATCTATATTATATTAAATCGCTGCATTTATCATTCCCTATGGATGTTAAGTGAAAATAATAAAAATTATACTAGCCTGTAAGAGTCTCGTTTATCGCGAACGTAGTACTTAAGCAGTTATGAGTGTTCATACAAACAGACAGACAGCTATTTCTAAAAATGATTGAAATGTATTTTATGACTTATTCCAAGACTCTAGCAACAACTTTTTTCGCAAAAATCTAAAAAGTACAGACACGTTAGATTTACATTCTTATTATATGTATAGACTAGCGGGCCCGGCAGACGTTGTCTCGCCCTGATTATGTAAAAATCCTTGACAAATTATACACTAAAATGTTCCTCAACAATCACTCTATCCAACGGTGAAACCCGCATGAAAATCCGTTAGGTAGTTTTTGAGTTTATCGCGAACAGACAGACGCCGTAGGGGACTTTGTTTTATACTATGTAATGAAGACTGTGACATTTTTTTTTTTAATTCAACTAAATTTGAATTCGGTGGAACGTATTGATGTCATGAACAATATGTTAAATATTAGTTGTTGTACCGAGTAGCAAGTAACTGACAGACTTCGTATTGATCCAAAATTTATTGTGTACGAAATATTTTTCGTGACATTTACCATGATTTTATATTTGATAGGCTTAATCCATACGGGTGAGGTACCGTCAACCTAAACAAATAACGTTTCTGTTCAAACGAATACGCTAGGGAAGAAAGGACCTTTATAACTAATATCATTATTATACATACTATTATATACTTATAATTCTAGATGGATTTTTACCGAAGTCGGTATAATTTCGCGTAAAGAATTTGTTTATTTTTGATGTGAAAACTTCTTTGGGCGCGTTGAGCGGTATTTTTGGCAGGAGATAAATTTATAATTTCGCACCTGATATGCTAGTAAGCATGACTAGCAGTATTGTGCTTGCGTGGCTTGCATCAGACTAGCGACGCGTAGTATAGGGGCCTGTGTACATGTAATATTGATATTTTGCAGCCCATGATACGTTTGATTGTTGAATAGACTTTATAAAAATGTATATAATTATTGCTTCGAGTGCCAATAGATATGAAAACCGCACTAACATTAATAATTTGAAAAATAGGAAAATCAAAAATTTTAATTTTATCATTCACACCATACTTCATTTAAAAATTCGAAAGAGACGAGTTATTGTTTTGATTTTTCACTTCTGTCGGCAGTCCCTACGACTACCTCTACTATTAAAAAAAAATAATATACAGAATTTAGCGTTTCGCGACAATCTCACCTCATGTGAAATGACGAGTTAGTTTAAGATGTTAGACACGCTAAACCTATACGGTGTTATTACGAAAAAGTTAAATACGTATTGAACCCTGGCTTTAAAAATGTCTCATATTAAATGCACCGTGGTCGCTGAATGTTCGCCATCTTGCTCTTTTGTCTCGCTTTGGTTACGTTAGGTTAGGCTTGTGAAAAAGGATAACGCGAAGTGGCCTCGGGCGAGCGCGGTGCATTTATTAGGAAACTTTTTTAAACCAAGTATTTAATACGTATTTAACTTTTTTGTAATAACACGGATAGGGTCTGACTCTCAAATGCAGCTGTCGGAACACACCAACAGGTGCTTAGCGACAGATTTTCAACTTTAGGGTGGCAGCTATGCGGGCGAACTTAGAAATAGCCCTTCCACCATACTATGGCTTTATCACGGAGCTTGCCATCATCGAAACCCTCCAACTTGGTACGATTCGAACCTACGTCCATCGACGTGATGTTCGAACACGCTATCAACTAGCTTCATCGCTTCATAAACTCCATAACTCCAACACCGTTTCACCCATGACCATGAATATTGGCCCAAGTGCTTGTAGGGACACAATGTAGGCATGTAAGGCAGAGTGCAAGGTAAGCAAATAATTATATGAGAGCGCCACGTATGAACCAGCGAGAAAGGTCGTAGATGCGCTGGCCCGCACGAAAGGTCGTAGATACTGGGAACATTGACATTAAACTACGCTAGCTAACAATTGCTCTTTTAAGTCAATAACACAATAGTGAGGACCTTCGTTACCCAACAGGAGCGGTCATTCAATTGGAGTACACTCATACACTAGACATACCTAAACCATATACTCCAAATCCTGATCATTGATTAACTTAAAATTGTCTTGCTTTAACCCATGTCACACTATGATAAAATGCTCAGCCGATTTTTTACCAGAGAAAAGTCTTTTATTGTATTTTTGGCAACCAATCGTCCAGACTATTACTGGTATTGTCGAGTAGGTAATAATGTTAAAAGTGTCTTGCGATAATTTCAATGTTCTAACAAGACGGTGGCTCCCTTGTTAGAACTTTCCGGGGAGTTGTTTAATCTCAGAATTCATGCTTCGTGTTATTATTTTCCATTCATTTTACTTATGCACAATAACCGAACTATATTGCGTAAAATGCCATGAATATTACAAAGTATAGAGTCAAAGAACACAAGATTATAAATCTATACTAACACCAGCGGTCCCTGCGGACGTTGCCCTGCTTTGATAAATTTTAAAAAAATTCTAAAAGCCAACCGCAGCGCCCCTTACCGTGTCCAATTGTTAATCTAAACCATTCGCGGATCCACTGGAACACGCACACAAAATTTCATCAAAAATCGGTCTAGCCGTTTAGGAGGAGTTCAGTGACATACACACGTACAGAAGAAATTTATATATAAAGATTATGAAGTTGGAGAGTTTGGTTGTTTGGTTAAACTTGCATATCTCAGAAACTAATGGTCTGATTTGATTTTTTTCTACATTCTTTCAATATTTATAGCTCATTTATCGAAGAAGGCTACATATCATCACGCTAAGGCTAATAGGAGCGGACGACCAATGAAGAATGTTTCAAAATCGTCTTTTTTTTCATTTTCAGAGTCCGCTGTGTGTTAGCGTTAGCCCAAAGTAACTATTCCACGCGGACGAAGTCACGAACAGAAACTAGTAAAATATAAAAACCCACTACATGACTAAGATCCCACTAAAAACTCCCAGAGAAATTCATTCGGTCGTACTTTTTTTGAATTTCGGAAGCACTTTTCGTATTTTACTTTATACTCGAGTAACCAGATAGGGATTATAATAAAGATTCAATAAATTCCCACGCGTCCCGGGAGTCGACGCCCGCTGGCGTTATGTAGGTGTGTTCTTGATACATGGCCGACCGTTTCCGTCGTAGAACTGCAATATTCGTTCTTTATGTAGTTTTATATTATACCACCGTTAGAAAAAGGGGTGCATCTAACTAAATCACAAATCGAAGAAAAGTCAAAAAGTCTGTAGTATGCTCCTTTCACAAAGTACGTAAAACTAATTTTAATTCGTTAAGTGTGGTTTGAGAACAAAAGCTCATTGGTCAACAATAAATATTAGAGGGATTTTTTCTTTTTTCTGCTTCCAAATACGCGTACAGTCCGCGCCAAACTTTTTGACCGCTCTATAGATAGTTGCACAAAACAGTAATTTATGTAGAAATACGTATTGTATTACATATATAACACCCAGACAACTTAAGGATAAATAAATGTCAATTTTTGATTCATATAATAATATTTTTACGGCCATATTCAAAAAGATGGTATTCAGGAGGTGGTAGAGTCATCGCGGCGAAAGTTTGTATGAATTAAAACGAATATACTTACTTTATTCCTGAATTTACCAATTTTTCTAGAGGTGGTAGAGTCACGCTGAAGCTATTACCGGTTTCAGCATGAATGGGTCGGCTCGCCCGGGGTAGTACCATCCTCTCACAGAAAACTGACGTGAAGTAACAGTGCTTGCATTGTTGCGTTTCGTTCGGTCATTGAGACCGAAGCGGCCTCCCCCTCCCCTCTTTCCCTTTCCCTCCTCCCTCGTCTTTCCCCTACCTCCTAACCGCATACACAGGTTGGCAACCCACTTATGACTCCCCTGGGGTTGCTAGTGTCTATGGACGGCGGTGATCAACCAACAGGTGACCCGCCTGTTCGTTTGCCTACTATGATATAAAAAAAGTGGCCAAGCAGATTTACGAGGACTGTAGGAAAGTTATAAAGCAATGTGATTTAGTTAAATACTTTTTAACTCGTTTTCATTTTTTGAATTATTTGGACGGACTATAAAAGAGAGGTTTGATCTCATTTTTTTCGTTAGTACATCTATGCGAAGCCGAGGCGAACGGCTAATCGAGTTATGAAAATGAATTGTAAATACGTTAACTCTACTTGATTATTGATGTTACAGTCGCGCGTAGACTGATTATAAGATCAATAGCGAGTCGTACCGGATTCGCATGAGTGCAATTTACATCAAGTCAAAAATAGTTTATTCAACTCCCCTCGGCAGCGGCTCAAGCCTAGGTCCGTTTCCTCGGCGTGGAGCCCTTGAGTACGTTGCTTGCGCGAATACAGTGACACAAAACCTTACATCACTGCAACAACATTACACATATCACCTCCACACACGTGCATACACACACGCTTACACATGAAAGTGTAAGGGTTTTTTTCCCTTATCGAACTAAAATAGTTTAGAAAATTATCCGATACAAAACATAGAGGAGTTATTGAGGTATGTATGCTTGGTACACATATATATTTCAACAACTTGAACTAGTTGTCAAAATAAGTTTTAGACGTCACCGTCGTTCACATATTGACATTAAAACCTAGTTGACACACACTTTAAATATAAAAACCCACTTGATAAATCGGTAATGTGCTTTGGAACTTTGTTACAGAACCTAACACTATTACCTAAAAAAAACTGTTAGTGGTATTTTGACACTGTACACTTCCTTCAAAATTCCTGCATTAATCTCGTTAAAAGTAAAAATACTTAGTGCAAAATTAAATATACGAGTAGGTATATTAAAAAGATAACCCCGATCGAATTTCTTAAAACGATAACCCCGATCGCGTTTCATAAAAATATACCCCGATCGCGTTTCTTAAGAAGATAACCCCGATCGCGTTTCTTAGAAAGATAACCCCGATCGAGTTTCTTAAAAAGATAACCCCGATCGAGTTTCTTAGAAAGATAACCCCGATTGCGTTTCTTAAAAAGATAACCCCGATCGAGTTTCTTAAAACGATAACCCCGATCAAGTTTCTTAAAAAGATGACCCCGATCGAGTTTCTTTCCGGTTCTATTAGATGCCTGAGTTATTTTCCGAACCGGTGGTAGTTTTGACTTTTCGTATTTTTGATTCGATTTGATTAGCACATTATGCTTTAAACATATACCATTTATTATAGGCATTATTGTAGTATATAATTGTTTAGTCAATTCGTTATGTGCTGTATATTTAGTTATTGCTATAAACAAACAAACAGTAATGAACCCAAGACAACGTGTGTGCATCGGTTAAGTAGTTAGGCCGTAAAAGCGTACAGATTTACGTTCACGTTTATAATATTAGTTAGATATAATTAATAGTAACAGTAACAATGCCATAGTGGTCTAGTGGTTTGACCAGTAGACTCTTCTGAGTTCGCGTACATTTACTTATTTAAATTGGTAACACTATCGGCTGACGGTGAAGGAAAACATCGTGAGGAAACCTGAAGCTGGGAAATGTTCTTCTAGTACTACTATATGTGGGAAAATATAGAACTGTGGATTTATCAGAGTTTTTAAATTGTCAATACGTCGTGAGTTGGCGTGGTGATTATGCCCATACTGTCCTTCGGGATGAGGCCTAAGACCCTGCAGTGGGTATCTCACAGGCTGATGATGATGAATAGTGACAACGCGTAAATTGACATCATTTAGTTACGCGGATGTGATTTAATTTTTTATAAAACCAAACACTGTGTTGAAATTTATCCATAAGTTTTAAGGCTTCTATAGTTAATTCCTCAAATTGATGATCGATTAACAAACTATTGGCATACTTCAGAAACTGATTTTGAGTGCTAATAAAGTTTTACAGCTTAATATGACGTCACACTGAGTTGCATGTTATCAAACTCTATTTTTATTATTTGTTTCATAAACTAGGGCACATGTCGAATAACGTATCTCCCATTATAAAGCATTAAAAATAATTTTAATTGTTTCTTTTAAGGAAGTCAACACAGCTTACGTACTGATTAAATGTACATTAAAAAATGGAACAAATTATAGTCCGAAACACGACGTTATTTAAGGCAGTGCTTTTGAAATTTATTCCTGTAATGTTTTAACCGTGTTTTGATATCCAATTTTCGCTGGACATAATATCGTTCATAGAGATCGTTTACATTCAGGAGGGCCGACCTACATAGAAAACCGCCGAGGGACACTCGTAACGATTTATGCGAGAAACGAAATCCTAAGATAAAATATAGGTTGCCTAAGCTGCGTAATGTTCGACCAAAGCGCACTAACCCTTCAGGGTACATCCACTGAAATACCTCGCGCTATCACATTACACGCAGACGTAGGTTTTAAAGTATACATCTTGTTCATAAGCGGAGCGATTTTTTTTTGACTAAACAACTTTAAAGCAATGTATATAATAATTTCAGCCTGTGAGTGTCCTACATTCAGGCCAAAGTCTTCTTCCTGAGGGAACAGAAATGTTCTCCATGACGGTCCACGACGAATTAGTTATTTTAAATTCTGCGAAAGAAAAATAAAGTTTGTGGTTGTTGAGTGGGTTGACTGATGTGTGTAAGTTGCAACGCCGACGTGTACCAACGAAATTTTAGGAATCCAGTGTAAATGTACTCGTATAAATCTAAATTGGTAACAGTATAACTATATACCGACGGTGAAAGAGAACAGCGTGAGGAAACCTGAACCTGATAAATTTATGTTAGCAATATAGAATTGTGGATGCGACATATAAAATTTAACATTTGTGAATTTTAGCGTTAATCTTGGTTTAACATAAATAAGTGGTTACACAAAATAAGAAGATGGAAATACACATATGAATTCATTTAGGGTGTTTAAGTGTCAGAAAAATTAAATAAAAGATATAAAGTGCGATGCAAAAACTAAAACCAAGAGAAATATTAGGTATATGAGAAAAATAACTGTCTCAATTTAATCAAAGGAAGCTATAAAGATTACAAAAAAATAGCCATTTTTGTATGAATGTCAATAATTAAACAATAATAACATACAAATTGAACTTCGATATGGGCATAAGCGTAATGATAAAGAATGAATTTTAATTGTTTGTTAGAGGAATCAGGAAAAAATTCCTAAAACAATCTGTGAGGTGTTCTAAAAAATTTCAGAGATATGTGATAAACAAAGGTTTTGTTTTGTTGTGCTTTCCATAAGATTCAATCAAACGAAAACAATTAACACTAGACACTCCCAAACTGCGAAATACTTATCAAATATTAGAGAATACTATCAAAAATCTTATTTGCGTATGTAATTATGAAGAATATACAATCTGTTTAGTGGTAGCAGTTATTGATCTTTCATTAGAGTATTGCTTACGTCATTGGTATGCTTTTAACAGATTTGAATTCCATGATTTATGGAATGAATGTTATGATTTATATATGGCATGTTATAAATAAGATAAGTCATTGTATGTGATTTGATTTTAATTACACTTATTTGATGCCTGTTCGCTTATTGGTCGATTGCAACTGGAACAATTTCTTAATTTTTTAAAATTATCTCTTCTAATTCATTGTAATTGACTTTACTAACTAATCGGTTATAAGTCAGTTCTACTTTATTGTTATATTTATTTATGACATCAATTTTACCAGACTGTACTAGTTTGTATATTTTATAAACTATAGCAATGTTTTTAGAATACTTGCGATATTTGTATTGTAATTATGCCACCGGCATGCTAAACAGATGTTAATATATCTACGTGCGTACTTAAACATATGGTGTTATATTCGCAATAATATGATTATAACAAATGTTTGTGGAAATTGTGTCTATATCGTCATTGTTGTTTGTTAAGGTCAGTTAAGGTTAAAATGTTTAAAAATCTGTTTAGTATACGTTCTTGAACAATCGAAACAAAGAATCTTCAATTTTGTCTCCAAGAAAACACGAAAGTCAAATTCAGATATGAAAATATTTCTCTTATCGAAAAAAAAACAATAGTAAATTAAATGAACATTTTATTCATTCTCTCTTCCTGGCTATTAGTCCCATGTGGTGGTGGGGTCAGCCTTCCTTACTTTTCTTCTCCACTTCGCTCTGTCCTTGACGTCACATTCAGAAATTTAGCACTCCATCATATCTTTCCGCTCTACACCATTCCAATTTGTTTAGCCCTTTATTCATTATTATAACAAAGAAATGGTTAACCATTTTTGTAGCTGCATTTTTGCCTTTTTACTGATAATTTTATTTGTTTTTAAATATGCATATAAGATGTATAACTTGTACAAATAAAAACGTGATTGTTCATTTGCTCAAAATCTTAAATCTCTGAAAGTTTTCCACTGATTGTTTTGAAATTTTGATACAATGTGACGTTCGAAGAGCAACGTGTATTTTTTGAGGACAAAAAAAGAACAGATCTCTAGCCATAACAATACGTGGCCGATTATAGACAATTACAAAATAAAATAAATTCATATTTCAAAAAGATTCTTGGAAGACTTTACAAAAATATAATAAACGTTAATTTAAAAATAATAGCCTTTTAACATCAATATTGAACAAACAAAGATTCTCTTTTCCGCTACTGCTAAGTCAATGTAGCCGTACCTTTGCAAGATGCTTCACTAGTGCTAATAAATTATCCTTTATTTTCAGAGCACCCCTGAATGAGGAAGAATTCAACGAAGAAATAGGTTTTTCATACAAAGAGTTGCTGGAACCAAACTTCTGTAAAAAGCCAAATGAGTGTCCATTATCTATACTAAGTTTCATACTGGATTTGAATAAACAAAGACATTAATTCCATTACTATGTTCATTCATTACTGAAAACTTTGAACATCAGACTAATAATTACAATTGGAATTGGTGTCAGTTTTTGTATATTTTGATATAAGATTTTTAATGAATAAAATTTAAGTATTATTAGCCTGTTTTTATTATCAGAAGTTCTGAGTTTGATTTTATTATTATTTATTTCTAACTTAATTTAAAGTTTGAAGATTTATTTTACTTCTCAGTACGATGCCCCATCTTATATAGAATCGATTACATTATTTTAATTAAGTTTCAGTTTGCTGTTAAAGTTCAGTCACCTCATCAGTGACACCTTGACAGTTCTATTCTTTATACAATCAATGAATAATTAAAGTCTGAATATTTTTACAATTTGAATATACGGGTGAATTTAAAGCGATCGAATTCGGTACTATTGATAAAAAGTCTGAGTTGTTTCACGTTTATTTAATTTTTATCATCTTTCATTTACATCTTTGGATTTATAAAACTTATATATCTAAATGATAAATCAAATACACAGCAATATCTTTTGTTATTATATCTTCTTCTTTCGTTCTTCTTTTTCGTAGTTATATCTTGTCTTATAAAGGTTTATATAAAAGTCCTTGACGGTATATGCCTATTTTCTATAGGCAACCGACACTAATCATTTTTATGTTACTAGTCCGGTGAAGCTGTGAAGGTCCACCAAGGTGATAGCGTCAGACAGAACGATTTAAAAAAACATTTCTATGTTTCATATACGACAAAAAAAAATTAGTTGTATTATAGTTTTAAAGAATAAAACATGTTTATTGTCTTAGCGATCTACTGTAGATCAAAATTGCTAAAAAAATATTATAATCAATAATAATAATTATTATACAATAGAATTAATTATGTATATATGGGCGCGAGACAGTGCTGCCATCTGGTTTCAATGTAAGTAAGTAACAAATTAAATCAAAGCTTCTTATCTGTAGTGCCATCTATCAGCTAATTCGGAACTTAAATAATACAGGAAATATTCTTAGCAACTCTTTGTTATAAAGTAAATAAAATATAGAAAAGTACGAATAGATTACTATAATACGTAACGAATTCAACTAATTATGATTTAATAGAATTTTTTTGTGTGATGAAAAATGGTGGGGATAAACAAGTTTTGTCAGGTAGAGTGGGAAGAGTGCCTCGTTTGCCTTCGGGTATAAGAGAACAGTGGGACGCACGCTCTTCTCGCTTTCTTTTTGAAGGTTTCACTTATACCACATGTGAACTACACACAAGATTTTTTATAGATTTGGAACCAATACAGCACTCTCGTGAAAATAAAATTCAAAATATGCAATATACGAAACACTCTAATATATACCGTATACATTTATCTTCATTAAAAAATCATATTTGGTCGAATTAATTCCAATAACAAAAACAATTTCATTACAAGAGTGTTAATAATCTGATATATTAATGCATCGTCGTATTATCAACTTTATATTGACGATACTATTCCATTACACCGAGTAGGAAAGCGGTGTTATAGTGCTGGTCCAATTCTTACACTGAGAGATATAAGTACATACTAATAAAAGTACAGCCTTTGTCAAACCTTTTTGGCTGTTCTGAATATACCCGTAAGTTTGGGCTTCTGCGTAATATAGTCAAACGTTTAGTACAATACAAAGTTATAGGAATCTAACATTAGAATTTATTTATTCTGGAGTTACCTCGGTGTTATACGTATAATATAACGTGTTAGTCGTCAAGACAAACGATAGAAGTGAAACTTTTGTATTACAGAAAAAATATTGTAATTAAAAAATACAACAGAAAATCAACGTTACGTCGTATTCCCAAGCGGTCACCCATCCAAGTGCTGACCTTGATCTTCTAAAGTAAAACTGCATTTAAGGTGACTTGGAATGTAAAGACTATTTCAAGTTTGTGAGAGATGGTTTAAAGTAAGCAGTAATATTAGATCTTGATATCTATACCATACTACCTATACTTCAATTCTAATATTTTAAAGCTGAAGAGTTTGTCTGGTTGAACGCACTAATCTCAGGAACTACTGGTCCGATTTGAAAAATTCTTACAGCATTAGATAGCTCATGTATCGAGGAAGATTATGGGCTATTGTTCAATTATTTCTACAAGTTTTATAAAACCAAAGTTCACAAAAAGCTTATCACACTCCACGTTTTCTTACAGCAGTAATTCTACGTTATATTTACTAGAATAACTATGCGACTTCATGTGCGTGGAAGCTTATGTAAAAAACAGTTATTAATAAAATTATCTGAATGTATTAAGTTCATTTACTTATCTACTTTTCTCTCGTACTTATGCCGCGGTGTCATTAAAAGTACAATAACTTTTGATAGAGTGGACTGATTTTAATGAAACAAACACTAAGTTACTCCCTAGGATATTGCTTTACGATTTTCTTGGGACTGAGGGTTTATTGTGAACCCAGTACTTTAGCAGTGATGCGTGTTCATACACATAAACAGACAGACAGACAGATAATTCTAAAAATGATTGAAATGTATTCTATTACTTATTCCTAGACACCTGCAACAACATGTTACATTTACATTCTTATTATATGTATAGAAGATTATTTTGAATTATCCACAACCTTTGCCTACGCTAGCGTCATTTTGGAGGGTCTTGAAACGATTATTTAGTGCTTAAAGCTGGACACGTTTGCAAAGTTCTCATTACCTCTAATAATAGTGTAATAGTGGGTTCCTCCTTCTTGCATGTATGAATGTATTTATTACAATTTAAAATGGCGTTTAATACATAAAATAATATTTACATAGCGAACTCGTGATACTTGGAGCACAGCAAAATAAACACCGCGTCCCCACGAACCCGGCTATCCATTAAAATCGATCAAATGCTGTTATACCCAACATGTATTTGCATAAAATAACCATCACACTCCTCTTAAATATTACGGGGAATTGATTTTTTAATAGCTTTGAGGCAAACGATTACAATTACCTCCGTCTAATATAATTCGTTTTAATTGAGGAAATTATTATATGAACATTATTATAATAATTATTTGAATTTTGATTACGCTGTATTTTCTAATTATCTATTGTTTCCTAGTCATATAAACAAATATGATAAACTATCTTTTGCTCGTGGCTTCCCTTGCCATAATGGAGATTCTCTTGACAAAAGTACATTTTTTCTAGATCCAAGGTACCTTATGTTCTTTTCAGTATTCCTGGCAATATGTATGCAAAATGTTATAATGATCGGATGCATAATTTAGGTGTTAAATGTGACAAATAAATAAAATCCCATTCGAATCATAACTAATATTGTAAATTCTAGAATGATTATTCTATAATATAACAAAACTATATCATAATTGTGTCCGTATTTACAAAATATAAAAAAAAAATAATTACGGTTGCGTTAAGGAGTTTAAGAATCAATTTTTAATAATTTGATCTGTGAGCTTGTAAACGCTAATCTCTAAATCCACTTTATGAGTTTTCATTTCCTATTTTACTTAAGTCTAGTTAAGCACAATATAAAGGTTATATTTGATTAAAATCTGTCCACAGCAAAACAAAAAAGTTAAATATTTACTTAGTAATCGTAGTACCTAAGATAAGATTTACCACTATTTAGTTCGTAAAAACGGCAAAAGATGGCGTTTTATTAATTGATTTTTAAAAGACGACCAAAGAAATTTATGAATGCTTACCTTACTAACAAGATCGTCACAACGTAGTATATTGAAGAACTGATAGATGGCGCTGTAATATTTTTATCGAATTGACAATTTTTCTTGAAGTTTCCGTCATTAAGTGTCGCAATCTTAAATTAATATGCTAATTATGCTATTTAATTTTAATGATATTTTTTACACTGAAAATATGTTGTTGTTCCAAAATTTATAGGGAAAAAAATCATTAGTATTGGTTTTAATGCTAACTTACTATAACTTACCATAAGATGGCGCTGGGTGGTACTTTATTGTTATTAAGATTTATATCGTATTTTAATGTAGACAAAGTTGGGGGCGGTTACTAATATTAAATATAGCCATAAAACAATATATATGGTTATCTTACATAGCTATGTAGAGGTCGAGTATTTTCACCAGTAAAATATCCATAAAAAGTCCACGTGTTTGAACTCTGTCATGGACTAACGAATTGTTCGGAATTCGCGTACATCTACTAATATTTATTAGTAGCACTGAAGGTAATAGAGGAGCAAGCTGTTATAATTAGCCTCGGAACTGCGGTATTATTTAAATCGGTTATACAAACCTGTAGACTGCAGTACGACCTACAGCTCCGTGTCAAGTGGAATGCAGGTTTATTTACTATTTTGTAATTTACAAAACTGTACGTCAATATTTTTTAGAACTGAACGCTTCAAGTTTTTTTTTATAGTGTATAGATTTTAGCGTTTGGCTACGATCTCATCTGATATTAATTGACGACTCTAATATGGTAAACACGCCATACCTAAAGGTGCCGGAACACACCAACAGATGCTTGGTGATAGATTATCAACTTGAGGGTGGTAGCTAGCTAGGCGTGGTTAGAAAAGGCTCTACGACCATGCTATGGTTCCATCACGATGCTTTCCTTCACCGGAAGCTATGACTCCGTTGCAAGGATTCGAACCTACGTCCATCGGTGCTGTGTCCGAACACGCTAACAACTAAGACAACATATTTTTTAACTTTGTAATCTCATCCTAACTGAAATTATAAATCCCATCAAAAACAAAACTTGTAAAAAACAAGTCTCGCAACACAGTTCTTCTACAGTAAAAAATTGTAAGATTCATGTAATACCACTTAAGGGACCATCTGTCTTAAGTTATTACGTAATTAGCTAACCTAACAAGATCTTATAGTGACCATATCAATATTAAAAATCTTTTACGTTTTAAATAAAATAAATTCAGGCTTCTACTTTTATCCACAATTAAGTTATAGGGGGTCAAAAATGGCCTGAACTGCTTCGAGAAAAGGATGGTACGGCCGTGCAGCTTTTTTGCTCGCCTTGACGGGGGTACTGCCGTGGCCCCAGATATGAAACTGTGTTTGTTTGTATTACGCTTCCATGTCTTAATACTCAAGCGATTGTTATGCCATTTTGCGTACCTACAAATTGTCAGGATTACATAACAGGATATAGGGTACCTCTCATGTTGAAAAATAAAAACAGTTCATGAAGGATATTTTAAATCTTTATTAACCCGAGCGAAGCCGCTAGTAAAAGCTAGTTACTACTATAAACGAAAAAGTGTTATAAGAACGGAAGGATATTTGGTATTCTTTTATGCAAAAATTACTGAACAGATCTTCATGAGACTACAAGAATGCAATTAGAATAAATAACACGTAGAATTTTTTTTTATATCATAGGAGGCAAACCAACAGGCGGGTCACCTGATGTTAAGTGATCACAGCCGTCCATAGACATTAGCAACACCAGAGGAGTCGCAAATGCGTTGCCAGCCTGTGTTTGGGGGGTAGGGGGGATGGGATTGGGAGCAGGGGGAAGGACAGGTGGGCCTCCGGCGCTCTCACTGACTGAACGAAACGCAAGCACTGTTACTTTACGTCGGTTTTGTGTGAGAGAGTGTTACAACCCCGGGCGAGCAGACCCATTCATGCTGAAACCAGTAATAGCTTCAGGCTGGCTCTACCGCCTACAAAAGGATGTAGGATGTCATTTATAAGTTACTAAAGCGGAAAGAAATCGTGCTATGCGAGAACTATGCGGTATACGCTGCATAAACTGTCAAAGTTATGTATAGTATTATCGTTTATAAATTTAGAAATACAGAAGAAGTAGCGGTTGACTGCTAGTGATAAATAATCAGAGTAAACAGACACTCAGGATTATTTAAATTTTATTTACATACCAAAGTATGTAAATTAATTATATGTAACTCTTCATGTTTCGTTCGTAAATAATATTAATATTTAGAAGTTATTAATGAAATAACGAACGCCTTCAAAAATATTCGTATATTTTTAACTGTACAAGAAATGCTTTTAGTGCAAAATCTCCTAAAATAGTTATCCCTTACACAGCAATGAGCTTATCCCTTACCAATTGCTTTTTATGTTATTCTGTGTGCTCAACCTTAAAATAACTACTTCTCGATTTACACTCACGTTTACTACATTTTAAAGCGGTACAGTTAAGAATAGAAAGAAGTCACTTTTTTTTTTTATTTACTACCGCTGAATTCATATTCATAGTCACTGTATTGATAGTGCAATATACAATATAATATTGCCCTATTCTATCAAATTAAGAGGTGTGAAGCAAAATGTCAGTAATTTTGAAAACAAACGTTGGTAAGATCTTGATACCATACTTTTACGTAAATGATATTACATACATTATAAGTGCTGTTAACTTTTAAAATAGCATATATTAACTATATTAGAGCAATTAGCTAGATATAACTTCATAAAACTTGTTAGAAAAAAAGAAAGAAAACATTTTTAATTTTAACTCATACATAATGATCATCATACATACATGATATAAACGTAAAAACAAAGAAAAATACAACGAATGAGATAAAATTCTGTATTGTGAAGGAGTCTATAAGAAACCTGCGTCGAACCATGAATAATATTGAAGGAGATGAATCTTCCGATACTGATTTTCACTCAGCACTACGAATTTGTATGGAAAATAACAGCTCAAACCGAGCCACTTTGCTATTCTTGCGCTAGTTGCCATTTCAGTTAAGCGCCTTCCGTGCTCGCCACAGTGCCTGTTGAAACTATAAACAACGTGTAGTCATTTCGAAAAAAAAAAAACAGGTAAGCATCGGAGCCCTTTACTTATATCTAAACAGAAGGATAAGTATCCGTAGATGAAATAAAGTTTATCATTGTTTTTAATTAATTGAAAACCCAAAAAATGCTATGAAAATAATTCCACATTCATTGTAATATACTCGAATTTTTTTTTTTTTTTTATCGTAGCTCGGCAAAATGACTGTACTGTGCCTGATGGTAAGCACAGTACAATCCAAAAACAATGGCGACTACCGAGAGATATACTATCCATCGCCGGTCGCCGCTGTCATGCCGGCCTGCGTAAGTATCTCTTCACGTTGCGCTTGAAGGACCCCATGTCATAGGAAGAAGGAAACACACTGGCCAGGAGATTGTTCCACAGCTTCACGGTACGGCAGAGATAAGATGTTGCGAACTTTTAACTTTGAACTTTTTGAACTTTAAGAATATAATACAATTTTATGTACAAATACAATCGTTCGAGTTAACAGTGAGAACCAGTAGTAAGGTTTTGTCTAGACGGGTGTGATGTATGTATTTCATAAATCTTTTGAACTCTAAAACTGTGTGCACGAGAAGGATTTAGGGTCGAAGTCCAACAAAGTTGGAGGATTACTGTAAAACCTATTTTTAGCGTAGTTGTTCGGGGTAGATACAATGAAATTCTAGCAAACGTAAAGGATTGATCTATACAAGATTATATATAATAGAGTTATCAGATAAAAAAGTACTTTAATTTTTTTTTAAATCAATTGTAGTCTGGATTATTTAAATTTCACAATTTGTATATTGAAATTGTATTGTGAATTGAATTTGTGATTGTCTGGTTTTCAGATCTTATGGCATATCATACCTCATCATTACATACTATAAAACAAAGTCCCCTACCGCATCTGTCTGTCTATCTGTTCGCAATAAACTCAAAAACTACTGAACGGATCTTCACGCGGTTTTCATCAATGGATAAAGTCATTCATGAGGAACGTTTTAGTATATAATTTGTCAAGATTTTTTTTTTATTATCAGGGCGGAACATCGTCCACCGGGCCCGCTAGTATCATATATATCTATCAATATTACATGACAGACCGCTTTACTACGCGTCGTTATTGTGGCGTAAGCACAATATCACAAGCATGCGGTGACGCGAACCTTTAAGTTTTTCTCCTACCAAAGATCGCACAAAGCGGACAAAAAAGTTTTCACTTAGAAAAAATTAATTTCAATAACAAGTAATAAAATACGTTACAATTATTTTTAAAAACGTATGCCTTTTTGTCTTTTTCTTTAAACACGCATCATTTCTAAAATAAAATTCTCTTGCGTTATAAAATCATAAAGCATATCCTCGAGTAACGTTTAGTCTTAGTTTTATTAAAATCAGTTCACTCTATCAAAAGTTATTGTAATTTTAATGGCGATGCGACTTAAATACGACAGAAAAGTAGATAAGTAAATGGACTTAATACATTCGATGATTTTATTAGTGACTCTTTTTTTGCATTAGGTTCCATGCAGACGGAGTCGCGGGCACAGTTTACCACTGTAAATAAAACTTTTTGATTTTTATTTTTATGATAAGTTCATCTCGCATTCACAGGCACCATGGTACGTTAATAAATTAGTCCCACTATTTACTTCTGTCGTCACGGTAGCAGTTTTTGTAGCACGAGAAAATGACCAGTTTTATGTCTAGATGTTAAATACCTTTATATATAGCGAACATATGTACTCTGCTTGGTTTAAAATTAAACAACCGTGTGTTAAATTGTTTTCTCTCATTTTTATTATGTACTAGCTTCTGCTCGCGACTTCGTCCGCGTTACTTTGGACTAACGCGAACACATAGCGGAAGCTCTCAAAAGGAAAAAAGAACCGATTTTGAAATATTCTTTATTCGTGCTCCGCTCCTATTGGTCGTAGCATGATATATATATAGCCTTCCTCGATAAATGAGTTATCTAACACTGAAAGAAGTTGTCAAATCGGACCAGTAGTTCCTGACAACTACTCTAACTAATTAACGAACATACCCTCCATTATGATGTATGTTTCAAAGCATTCTGCCCAATCTTTATTAAGTTTTATATTATTATTTATAAATAATTAGTAAAGCATTGATGTCTTATTCGATAGCGTACAAATTACCTAAATTTGCACAAATTGTATACAGATAATATATGAAAAGACAAATACAAATTGCGTTCAAACTTTTACGATACCATATTGAAGATTTCCTTTTTAGCACATTAAACAATATGGGTTTTGAGTAGCCGAAACCAAAACGTATTTGCTTAAGATATTTGAGATAATTGTTCTAATAATTCTGATGTCAACTGAAACAGTTACATTTAGATATACAAAAAGTTCACACCTGTATACAAAGTGCCTAATTCTTTGTCTCGGGTGTAAATTTTGTTCACCGTTAAATTCCATTTCTTAGTTTTTGTTCCACCTTCGTAACGTAAACTCTCATTTTATAATGTTATAATTATTTTAAAATTGGCAACATCGATTTGTATGATTTAAAAAATGATTCTTAATTCAAATCTATTATTATATTATGCTATAGTCAGTTGTTTATTTTATCTTAGTGCTGGGAATTTTGAGAACGGTTCTAAGTCTAAAGTTTTGTCGCGTAGAAAACGTTACATCGCGTTTCCTGAGGGTTCAAGTTTTTCGGTAAGCATATATTTTTTAATATCGACAAATGGTTTTTATTTATGTCGTTGCTTATGTAAATACACCTTTATAATTATTTATGTGAAACTTCTTATGGCACGGTAGGTAAAAAATTTCATTACGCATTAAACGTTAGGTAGGTATATATTTGTGTGCATGTTTCAGTATGTAAATTGTCCGCCTGGGTTTAGTAGTGTAACAAAATGAATGTATAGTTAAGTATTTATACTAAGGGATTTCGAATAATATAGCTTATGAGCATTTTCATATACATATATAATTAAAAACATATAAAACGAAAGTGTTCCACTTCCTCCGCGTGTACAAACTGATAAGAGCACTGTTTTTAATGAAGATATTTTCCTGTAATAAAAAAGTTTCACTTCTACCGTGTGTCTTTACAAGACACCCTGTTTATTAGAAGAAACACGATAGTATAGTAATAACCATCATCACCATCAAGTAAGAGACCCACTGCAGGGTCTTAGGCCTTTTCCCGAAGAAAGATATAATCTCCACGACGTATTGGCGATTTCAAACTGTGATAAAAATATAGTTCTATAACCATAGAACCTAAACCTGAGAAATGTTATTTTAGTACAACTAAATGTAGGGAACCTCCCACATGTAGTGGTACTATAAGAACATTTCTCAGGCTTAGATTTCCTCACGATGTTTTCCTTCGCCGTACCAATTTAAAACAATATATGTACACAAATTGTGAAAAATACGTTGTAACCAGCGAACGTCAGATTGATATTCCATTGGATAAATCACTCAATCACCATGACTTAAGAAACAACACAAAACTTTTTGAAAACAAAAAGAGTACAGTCTTTCCAACCAGATATAATGAATCTAAATGATCTGCAATATTGGCATTATCCGAGATATGTTTTGCATTATTTTTAAATAAACATATATCGAACTTTTTGTTTCATACAGTTATATTTGAAATCTCTATTGAAATATATTTATTTGTATTTCTATACATTGTGATTGACACAAAGTCACTGTATAAACGTTAAAAGTTTAGCATTTTACTATTATCTTCCCTTTTTAAATCACGGTGAGCTTAAGAAGGTAACTAAACAACAGGCTAAGAGTCTACATAGAAAACTAAGGACCTGCTAAGACACATAGACAAAACGCTTTGCTATTATGCGATGGTTTGATTACGATGTTATCAAAGTAAAGCAGAATTTAGACTTCATCTATCGACTTAGTTCTCGTATATGCTTACATAGAATAAAACAAAGTCCCCTACCGCGTCTGTCTGTCTGTCTGTTCGCGATAAACTCAAAAACTACTGAACGGATTTTCAAGCGGTTTTCACCAGTGGATTAAGTGATTCATGAGGAACGTTTTGGTATATAATTTGTCAAGGATTTTTTTTATAATCAGGGCGGGACGACGTCTGCCGGGCCCGCTAGTATGCTTATATAATGCATTGATATCCCATGTTTTTTATAATAGTTCGTCGTAATTACTGCACAATACCTGATGGATGTACAGTAAAGTCCAAAAACAACACCGGCTTTCGGTTATAAATATCAACGGCAGTCGTCACCGTCATGCCGACCTGCATTATAAGTATTTAAGATTTCAATATAACTTAGAAAATGTAAAGGAGCGCTTTAGCTTAAATATAGTAAACTAAGCAAGCTGTATCCAGTACCGTGCGCACCATATACATACACTAAGTAACATTTTTTGATAAAGTCTAGGAAGACTAAGTCATAGCATGTGCTTTCTATATAACTTTCAGTGCGCTGGGTGTATGACAGTTGGTCTTATCGGTCAGCCAGCTCCTGCAACCTCACCGGGTACCTTCTCCTTCAGTCTCAACTGGGCAATCGCATACGAGCTGCCCAACTCGACGGAGACGGCCGCTTTCTACACGAAAAAGTACAAGCATAGGAAACCGGTACAACAGAGAAGAAATAGGAGAGAGCTGTATGAGAAGTTGGAAACTATTTTGGATAGGTATTTCTGGTTATTTTTAGTGTTTATAAGCATCATAATATTCATTTTCTTTTGCTTCTTCTGTGTTTACACTACCTACAAACTTAGGTATTATTTGGTTTAGTTGTGCCGTCCGCATGTAACCTGATGTACAAAACAGTGACTAATAAAGTCATCTAAATGTATTAAGTACTATATACTTTTCTCTCATACTTAAGTCGCATCGTCATTAAAATTGCAAATACTTTTGATAGACCGAACCAATTTGAATGAAACAAAAACTAAATGTTACTCGAAGATATGCATTATGATTTTTTTGAAAATGTTTTATCATGAACGCAGTACCGTAGCAGTGATGCGTGTTCAAATAAACAAACAGACAGATAGAGAGACATTTCTAAAAATGATTGATTTTTTTATTACTTAATCGTAGACACCTGCAAAATTATTATTTTTTTTTAATCTAAAAAGTACGGACTCGTTACATTAACATTCTTATTATATGGACAGAATAGAGATAATAATACCGCTAGTTAGCTGGTAGAAAATGCCCTGTGGCATTAAGTGTACAAACTTAGAAGTGCAATAAAGAGTTTATTCATTAATTTTACGTTTAATCCCAATTTCATTTATGGTTCAATGGCTATGTGGTCTAAAATATCACGCTAAATCTAGAGAAATTAGGGTCTTGCCAATAGTTTTTTAACTTGAGGTATCCGAAAAAGTTCTGTTCTATGGTCTCTAAATGTTTACCTTTACTAAAAACTTAAGCTTAAAATTAATTTCGAATTAAAATTAATCGACATGATACCCGAATACTCTGTCACTGAGATATTATTGCTTAAAAACTCCATTCGTTGTACTTCATTTGATGGCGGAAACTGAGCAGTACTGAACAAACAGAACTTATAAGATACAAGACGAGATAAATGTTTCAAATCACATCAACCTGGATGTAGCGTGGTGTACTAATAACGAAGTAATGATGACGGTGACACGTCAAAATAAAAATTAAAAATTGTTTAACATTTCTATACCCGCGCGTTGGTCGGCGAGACCTACGACATTTATGTTGGACTTATTCTTTTAATTCCAAATCCTGTTTATTTGTCTATTGCGTGAACATTCTTTAATACATTATATGTTGCTATATATTTATTTATTTATTCTGGCTCAACACCGAAAACAAATTACATAAAATGCACATTAATAATAATAGCTTTCAGAACTAAATTTGTTCTCCTATTAATGTTCGGCATAATATTTGAAAAAAATTATAGAAATTATTAAAAATAACAACAAAAAAACTATGCTAGTTACTAAATATAAAACAATTGAATACTGTCACCATTCAAATCCTCGCTTGCATTTCTGCGAAATATATCCAAATCCCTTGCGTTATTATTGTATGTTCTTCTGCATTCTGTATAATGGATAGCAAGAGACATTATTTGAGCGATGTGGAACTTGGAAGATATTTTGATATGACGCAAATCGATCCGAAAGACTGACGCCCAAATATAGGAAGGTAAATAGTGCCACCACTTATTTGGTTGTGTAAAACGAAAGGAGTTGAGGAATGTGCATAAAGCTTGCTTTGTCTGTATGCTAGTATTATGAGTCAGCATAGACATTCTCCCTAGTATTATAAGCCGGCTTAGCGATCCTGTCCCATTCTTACTAGATCCTTATGTCTCGCCAAAGGTGGACAGTACGTTTCAGTGAAATGTATTCAATTTGACAAAAAAACAGCTATTTAGTCTTTGGATTAGCACTTCGCAAACACCGTGAAAAATCCCAGTGGGTTGAAATACAC
Source organism: Antheraea yamamai (assembly GCA_036509395.1). Lineage (NCBI taxonomy): Eukaryota > Metazoa > Arthropoda > Insecta > Lepidoptera > Saturniidae > Antheraea > Antheraea yamamai. The sequence goes on along the minus strand of AP028444.1, from coordinate 3,456,219 downwards.
TCCATAATACCAAAAGGCAACGAACCTCATTCAGTCATGGATGGAACTCAATCCTCTCACTTGGCGATCGAATACTCTTCTTTCGATAAGATATCTACACGCAGATTTAGATTTAATCCGTTCCCAATAGGGTTTAATTTTATTAATTAAAATACTATTATTTCAGCATGGGATATAAAGGAAGACAGTGTATATTGAAGACATTGTGCGAAACCACACAAAGAATTGTTCCTCACGGTGAAAACATGATTGAAGAAATATTCCGATTACTCTTCTCGTAAGTATCAAATTCGAAATTGCTTTTCAAATTTCAAATAATTGCTCTTGATTAAAAAAAAATTCAAAGTCTAATTTCTAACTACCAATAAACTACTACTACTACAAAGTAAATGAAACCCTAAATCAAAGTACAAGGACATAATATACCGTCCACATTTTTTTGCTATTAGTGATAGGAGAATTAATACGAAGATGACATCGCGGCGAAAGTTTGTATGAATTAAAAAGAATATACTTACTTTATTCCTGAATTTATCAATTTTTCTAGAGATGGTAGAGTCACGCTGAAGCTATTACTGGTTTCAGCTTGAATGGGTCGGCTCGCCCGGGGTAGTACCACACCCTCGCAGAAAACCGACGTGAAGTAACAGTGTTTGCATTGTTGAGAGTGCATCACTGCTAAAGTATTGAGTTCACAATAAAATCATAAAGCATATCCTCGAGAATAAATTAGTATTTGTTTCATTAAAATCGGTCCATTCTATCAAAAGTTATTGTAATTTTATTGACGTCGCGACATAAGTGCGAGAGAAAAGTAGATAAGTAAATGGACTTAATACATTCAGAAGATTTTATTAGTCACTGTTTTTTTTACATTACGTTCCACACGGACGGAGTCGAGGGCACAGCTAGTACCAAATAAGAATCTAATTAACCATGTATTTTTTAAGCAAAACTTGTTTCGATGTCATTTTCTAACTAATTATTAATACTATAGTTTCGAAAAAAAATCGCTACTAGGTCGCTCGCTATACGTTGTTTGTTATTCTTGTTGAGTTTTATTGTGTAATTTAGCGCGAATAAAGTTCTGCTCGCTTATCAATATAAAAAATCATGTTGGTGTATATATTAGTTTGGTCGTTATTTTTTTTGTTCTGACACCCTCGAAAAAACGCGAGTCGGAAAAATCATTGTTTTCTGTCTGAAACATCACGTGTTGCAAAACAACCCAAGATCATTTTTGATACAATCAAATTAATGCGGAAATTTCTGATTAAATATGCAATTGTTGTAATGTACAATATTTTATTCATTTGTTTTAGGAAATTAAGATTTCTATTAATTACAATGAAAGTTGTACACTCAAGTCTTTTTCCATGAAGGATGCTTTATACTATATATTTTATTATAACTGATCACTAGGTGGCACTGCAATGCATGTAACTTGTATATCGCCCAACGGCTGCTCATGAAGAGTGGTATGCACAGATAAACAAGAAGAATTTGTGCACAATACTATATCCTATGACCCGGTTATTTGTAACAACAGATAGTAATAGTTATTTGATTGAAGAAGGCGTTACATTGCGGAAATTCATCCTTAAATATTATAGTGAACGATAATTTGCACTTCCGTTTGGAATTGATTGAACACTACTACATGTAACTGCAACAAAAAGCAAATAAATGCGTCGAAAGAGTCAACATCGATCTGAAGATGCTCCGTGATGGAGCGAAACACGTGTAATCGATTGTCCTGATTACACGGCAATCTGCAACATATTTTTAATTAACTCATTGATAATTATTATATTTATATTTATTATATATTGTATAATTCATATATACATATATATTGATTAACTGATTTGCTTTTTGTTGCAGTTAGGCGTAGTAGTGTTCAATGAATTCCAAGCGGAAGTGCAAAGTAGCGTCCACTATAATATTTGATAGTAATAGCACCAAATGACATACGGATGCGAATCCGCGGGAACACGTATTATATATTAACTTGCTTTTGCTAGCGGTTTCTCCTTGATAACAATAATTTTTCACTGTATGAAAGGTACCGTAGGCACTTTTCTATACCCTTGAATGCGTGTATGCAAAATTTTATAATAATCATTGGTTGAGTAGTTGAGGTATGAAAACGTGACAAACAATCAAACTTACATCCTCATTTACAGTATTTATAAGAAATTGTATTTTCAGGTTGCCAATGGTCAAAGTTTTTTCATCGGAGCCACTTCAGCATTCAATTTACGATTCAGCCCACCGACTGGGAGTTCTCTTGGAGAACTGTGACTCGATGTTCGACTGTCCTATATCGTTAGTCGATTGGGCTAAAGGATATTATAACGCACCTTCACCGAAAGTGGATACAATGAGGAATCCTTGGGCTCTGTTTAGCAGTTCTTTTAGTTAATTTCTTTTTTTATAAATAAAATATAATTATATTGATAATGAATTTGATTTTTTATTAGATATCTTGTCGCCTCTTCAGACTCTTGTACGTGTTCTATTGAAAATATTTTATGTGAAGGCTTTGAAATTATAATCGGCAACCTTTTTGTGTGACGAAAAGTGGTAGGAGTAAACACTGTGTCGACTGGGGTAAATTACCGCAGTTAAGCACCGTCGAACGTGGTCAGTATTTGGATGGGTGACGTTAGCTGTTTGTTGTATTATTTTAAATTAAAACGGTTACCTGTAATACAACATTTTCACTTCTTTCACGTGACTTTACGATACAACGTTTTTTAACATACTTTTTATTATTGGAACGTAAGTTCGAACTTTGCAAACATAGTAATGAAACCGTATTATGGTGGTTGGGTTTTTGTTTGTTTAGCTATCCCCCTCAAGTTTGTTAGATGTGTTTCAATAGCTTTACATATAAGCCTGCCTTTGTCTTAGTAGTATGTTAGCATCTCATACCACGTTGTTATTTAACTCCTGGTAAGATTAAGGTCAAACGTTACCTACGTACTATAAAAAAGCTACACTTCTATACCAAGTACATATGAATGTAATGGGAATATTGGTTCAGTTTTAACATTGCACTTATCTTTGAAATTTTTAGTACTAAACTTACACTCGTAAGTAGTAAGATATCGTTTCAGTAAAATTAATTAATTCGTACATCTAAAGGCGAAAGTAGAACTATGCATCACTCTGTGGTTGTAGCTTATTGTTGTGGTTAGTGTTCTTTTATAGATTACTTCTCTTTTTAGCTCTTTGTATAAGCTTTAATAATCACAAAAGACTGTCTTCACTTGCATTGTGGGTCACTTTACCTAAGCATATAAATAATGTTTAAAGTGTGATGTTTATTTAGATAATTCCACAACGGATAAATTCGTTCCTACAAGAATTTCGCTGGCAAAGTATTATCTAGCCTACACGTCATTACGTCTTTCCTTATGCAGTAAGCAGTAATCTATACTAATATTATAAAGAGGTAAGGTTTGCGAGTTTGAATGTTCAGAGTCATCTGAACCTGAGAGACCTGTGAGAGTACCGGAGGTACTACTGATCCAATTTTGAAAATGCCTTCATTGTTAGAAAAGTATATTATTACCCCTGAGTGTTGTACCTTTTATTGAAGTTATACTTCTTTTGGCGCGTTATTGAAAAATGATGAGAGTAAATTTTTACGACGCGCGCGCACGCCGTCACGAAAAACCGACACCCTGAAGTTATTACGATACGCGCGCACACCGTCACGAAAAACCGACACCCTGATGTTATTACGATGCGCGCGCACACCGTCACGAAAAACCGACACCCTGAAGTTATTACGATGCGCGCGCACACCATCACGAAAAACCGACACCCTGATGTTATTACGATGCGCGCGCACACCGTCACGAAAAACCGACACCCTGAAATTATTACGATGCGCGCGCACACTGTCACGAAAAACCGACACCCTGAACTTAGCTATAGTCAACATTTTGTTTCTTTGTATTTGTTGTTTTTATTTCTTTGTATTAAAAGTTTCAATGTATTAAATACCTTCTTTCTATTGTTAGTGTCGTTTTTTCTACAAATGTAGAATAAGGCGAAAGATAAAATTTTTGAAAAGATTTTTATCTTGTTACGCCAACGAAGTGTAACTTCTAACGCGTATACATAAGTACACACACTTTTTTTAGTTATTTTTATATCATAGTAGGCACAGGAACAGGTAACCCTGATGTTAAGTGATCACCGCCGTCCATAGACACTAGCAACACCACAACACCAGGGGAGTCGCAAGTGTGTTGCCCGCCTGTGTTTGGAGGAGTAGGGGAGAGGGGAGATGAGAGGTGTGCTCCCGGCGCTCTCATTGGCCGAACAAAACGCAACAATGCAAGCATTGTTACTTCACGTCGGTTTTTTGTGGGTCGGGTGGTAGTACCCCGGGCGAGCTGAAACCAGTAATAGCTTCAGCGTGGCTCTACTACCTACGCTAAACATATACAACTACAATATATATTTAAAGTAATTTATCATAATAAATGTTATTGAAATCGGTTTGAAATAAAGGAGTAATATCTATAGCAAAAATATTAATTACTTTAAGCTTTAGAAAAAAGTACGTGACATCATATACAATATAAATTACATGTCACGGTGTTGGTTTCGAACTAAATCTAAAACTACTTAACCGCATTTTATAAAATTTTGCACGCGTATGTAATTTGTTCCAACTTGAGATATATATCATTACATAGTATAATACAAAGTCCCCTCTCGCTTCTGTCTGTCTGTCTGTTCGCGATAAACTCTAAAACTACTTAAAGGATCTTCATGCGGTTTTCACCAGTGGATAAAGTGATTCATGAGGAACGTTTTGGTATATAATTTGTCAAGGATTTTTTTTATAATCAAGGCAGGACAATGCACATGCATAGTTATCTCAATTGGACGCGCTAGGTGCTACTGCAAGCGGGTTCTAGGTTTGTTTAAAAATTTTTTTCGCAAACTGAGTAAGTATGTGTTTGATTGCATTCCTGGGTAGTTTGGGAATACAATTAAAACCAGTAGGAGGCGCTGCAATCGGGTTATAGGTTTTTTTTCTGATTTTTCACGTCTGAAAATATAATTAAAACCGGTAATAACTGATTTAACGCAGATAAAGTATACAGAGGTTTAGGGGTCCAACAGTAACGACAATTACAATGAAATGAATCAGGAATCTACCGTAACACAACAAAATAATTTTCACGAAAATAAAATCTTGATCATGAGATGTCTCACTATATCGGTATCTATGAAAAATCTTTAGCTTGTTTCAAATACTACACCAGTTTTCGGAAATTAGTTTGAATGGTTACCTTGTTCCGATATGGCTTCAATCAACGTAAGCTAGAATGCTCGTGAATGAGCTTTCAGAGAAGGAAAACACACGATAAGACTATAACACTGTAGTATGGCTTTATATCATAATCAAACCTGACAAGCTACCACCCACAATTCGTTAGTTTATTGTCAAGCATCTTGTTTCATTACCATAGAAGTTCCATACTTCATGCAATAGCTCAGCTGACAGTAAATGTTATGCATCACTTACTCGTCAAGTATTGGAGCGCTAATATTGTGTGGAAAAAGCGGTACGCGTGCAAATCTATTATAATCGCAGTGTATTTTGTGTTCTGTGGCAACTTGCTTCCATGTCGTTATTGTGCTCGTTCTCGTGCTGAGTTAATCCAAGATACGTGTGTGCATCATATATGCTACAGCTCAAATTAAGTGTTGAATGTCAAAAATCGTATTGTAGTTTTACTCAGGATAGCCAGAAACCACCAGTTACTTCAGCTCGGTGCGAAGGCTACACGCATTTGATGCGTTTTGGTAACTGCCCCTCTAGGCTTAATGCCTTTACCATCTTAGTAGATCTTATCGTTTTTTAACACCAGGTAACATTGTGGTGAAATGTTGAAATAAAAATATGCACAATTTTTCCAACAATTTAAAATTATTACGCATCTTTTTAGTTTAACCTGTGATGAAACCTAGGAAATGCTTTCCTGTTACTAAGTATAGTCCACCCGATTGACAACAGCCACGTCGCTTCTAATCTTGCAGTTACTTCGTTAAACCATTTCTTTTATTCTTGTCGAATTTCTATACATTTTAAAGTCTTTTGGGTATAAATGCTTGGGTACAAGAGACATACCTTGTTCCTTCCTATAATCAATACTCGCTAATCATATAAAATATTAGCAATTTCTCCCGACTTTACGCGTTTTTCTATGCGGTAATTAGTTTCGACTTCTTACTTAATATATAGAATAATAACGTACTGACAAATTGAGAAAAAAATTACGAATGTTCGTATAAATTTTAATTCCTTCTTTCTTTATTTTCGGGGTTGAATTTCCAAAAAATATTACTTAGTATTATTCTTTATTACAGTGTAAAATAACCCGCATGCAAATTGTGATGGTCCCTAACATCAGTAGTACGGCTGCGCGTTTATGTATCAGTCAGTTAGCTTATATGTCGATATAATAGCACCAGTGATAAAAGTTGAAAATTGATAAACGATTGACGAGGAACTGAAGTATTGTAACTAAAATAGTATTAACTATCAAGATGGAAGGATATATGACAGCAAAAGACTGACGAAGGTATAGCTTATTTATGAAAAATTGATCTAAAACCCGTCAATACTGATTTGAAAGCTAACAGGGAGAAATGAAAGAGAAACATATTATACCGATGTTACATAAATAAGGGAAATAAGGGTAGGAAGATAATGAAATGGAAAGTATGTTAACTTAGTAAAAGTAATCTTGAATTATAAAAAAATGGTATTACAATTGTATAAATTGAAGACTTTTGGTCTTAGCTCAGATAAATAATTTGTGCTCTAGTAACAATTTTTCTTCCATCGGAATGTATTTTTACTATTTCACTTTAATTTATGAATGTGAAATCATAGTTTCAAAGTTGAGAAGGTATCGTTTGAAGTCGCCTTAAGTTATTAGTACGATTAGTACGTAGCACGAGAATTATGTAGACCGTTATACGAACGACACACTTTCTTAATCCCATTTTACTTTTCTGACGATCCTAATCTGTTTCAAACTTTAGAACACGATGCACGAGATTTTTAAAAGTTGAAATTCGCAATTTTAAAAATGATTAAACTGAAATTGCTTTGTCTTTTATTACTCGCCAACTATATAGCAGTTTGTATATCGGGTGATGTGAGAAGTTTAGGCAAATCTAAAGTTCTTTCAAGAAAGAGACGATATGTTGCTTTTCCTGAAGGGTCTTCTTTTTCCGTAAGTAAATATTTATTTTATTATTTTCTGTCAAAAAAAAACAGATAGATGATATGATTTGAGTTTTGACAATTGTTAATTAAAATAAATATATACTATTTCTGTCAAGGTCTATCCGATATAATAAATAAACAGCCCTAATGATATTGTAGTAACAAGTATGATTACTGAGTTGAGTGGTTGCGGTTTTGACGCCTGTACATAAATTACTTCTATATGATATGAATAATTGCTAGTTATATGCCTGCATTTTACATAATCATTACATCGTATAAAACAAAGTCCCCTAACGCGTCTGTCCGTTCGCGATAAACTCAAAAACAACTGAACGGATCTTTATGCGGTTTTCACCAGTGGATAAAGTGATGCACGAGGAACGTTTTGGTATATAATTTGTCCAGGTTTTTTTTATAATCAGGGCGGTACAACGTCTGCCGGGCCCGCTAGTATATACTATAATATAGCACGATATGTATTACAGCTATTTGGATATATTTTTTAACTGTTTAGGTTTTAAAAGTTGATCACTATCTTACCTGATTTTAAATTACTATATGGTTTAACATAGTAACTACGCTAAAAATACAGGAGGTCAGGCTCCCAAATACAGCTGTCGGAACACATTTATCGGTGTTTAACGAGACATTTTTCTTTATAGTGCATTTGTATACTGTATTATTCTTAGTTTGGAATTAAATGAGCGTAAAAGTAATTGTTTGCATATTTATGAAAGATAATTTAAGAGTTTCTTAAGATATCTGGCTTCTGAACTTTTATTTCGACAATAAAAATACCAGGAGTAACTATAACTGTAATAACATTGTGAAATTGTATACTGTTCACAATATTGCTAGGCATTGAATATTTCAAGAGTTACATAGATAGATCTCAATAAAATATATTTGGACTTCACTGCTACTTTCTTATACTATTGATTCGAAACATAATTCTTAAGAAGTTAAAGTGTTTTTCTTAATTAAACAGTGTGCTGCCTGCATGACTGTTGGTGTTATTGGACAACCGGCACCATCAACCTCGCCAGGAACTTTTACTTTCGGCTTAAATTGGGGTATCGCGTACGAGCTGCCTAATGTAACTGAAACAGCCAGGTTTTACAGGAGGAAAAACAGACTTGGAAAGCCTATGGAACAAAGACGTAACAGACGGCAGTTGTATGAGAAATTGGAGACAATCATGAATAAGTAATTGGAGTAAATTTTTAATGCTTCTACGATTCAGTCCACTTGCGTAGATATTTTAAAATATTCTATTATTTTTTAGGTATTTGACCACAATCTCAAGTGCAGGTGGTGTTAGATTTTACAAAAAAGTCCCAAAGCTCATTATCAATAGGCCGTATTGTAAGTTTAAGTATCAAGTTAAGTGGGTTTTGGTGTCAAAAGCCTTTTATAGGTTCAATTAATATGTGAACGGATGACAATGCCTGGAGTTAACTTCTCAATCTGTGCATGAACTTAAAAGATTGTGACTTTAAATAAAGATAAGACCGATCGAATTTTTCACCAGTTCTTCTCAATAATTAGGTTGTTTTCTCGAACCGCTGGTTGTTTGTACATTCATAAGCGCCTTCTTAGAGCCTACGTTTAATACAGTGTTTCCAATTTTGATTTTGAAGTAGAAGATGATATTACACTAAAACTTGCACCCATGTGCACACTATTTACGAAGTGTACACTGCTAAATGACACTGTTTATTTGTTATAATATATCAATAGGTAAAGGTAATGTGTCTTGTTTAAATAGATTTGTAGGTAGAGATTATAGGTGGTAGTCTATCTACTCTGTATAGTATAGTATATCTACTCTGTATCTATTACTGGTTTCAGAATGAATGGGTCGGCTCATCCGAGGTAGTAGCACTTTCTCATAGAAACACCGATGTGCAGTAGCAGTACTTGTATTGTTGCATTTAGTTCGGTCAGTGATAGCGCCGGAAGCCCACCTCCTTTCACCTCCTCCTTCCCCCCTTCCTCCCCATAAACACAGGCTGGAAATTCACTTGCGACTCCCCTGGTATGATATAAAAAAAAGATTTTACTCAAAAAGGGTAGATAGGAGAAAACTAAAATTTCCAATATCATGAAGTTTATCCTTAGGGAAAACTCTATGTATATGGGATTTGAACCTCCACCATTCGATCTAAAGATTTTTTTAATACTTTATAAGATTTAGCGTTAAGCCACAATCTCATCTGATGTCAAATAACGCTGTGGTCTAAGATAGTAAACACACCAAACTAGATCTAAATCACTGGATGAAGTGCAGCCACCTGAATACATTAACGAGTACTTGGTCACAAGGTTTTCAATTTGAAGGTGGTAGCTAGCCAGGAGGATTTAGAAAAACGCTACCACCATGCTATTGTTCATCATGATGTTTTCCTTCACTGGAAGCTCCGACTCCGTTGTAAGGATTCGAATCTACGTCCAACGATTCTGTGGCCGAACACACTATCAATTAAGCCATCGTCGATTCATTTCGTATATTTTTTAAATAATTATCATGGCATTATTGTCCACTCTATTAAGGATACTTATAAAGATTAGTTCAGGGAATACAATGGGATTTATAGAGCATACTGATATACTTGTAGTTGCTACGGCGAATTGTGTATTGAAATGTGCGGTATAAGCCTTTGGATATAGGATTAGAACAACCAATTGGATATATGCCGTTATTATTGGAGTGTATCCTATTTTACTATCAAATGCTGACCAGATATTTACCCTATTAAACATTAAACAGATACTAACCCAATATACGACTATATTGGATTCTATAATCAATGATATTATAGGTGGTGAAAATATTAGTCTTATGTGTCTATCAACGATTTTTGTACCAATTTAAATATACTACTTATACTTATATATATATATATCAATGATTGTTTATAGAATGGGGTACAATGGAAGGCAGTGTATACTAAAAACTTTATGTGAGACAACACAGAGGATAGTACCGCATGGTGGAAATATGGTTCAAGAGATGTTCAGAACTTTGTTTACGTAAGTGAATTTGGTACACATCGGATGCTAATAAGTACCTATGGAGTTCGTAGATTTGGATATAAGGTCGAAATGTTAATGCATTCCAGCTGATGTTAAGTTGTTATTTTAATCTATAGTTGCACTAAACCCAAATCTAAAGGACAAAATAACCGTAGTTCTGAGGGAAGTTTTCTTCTTCTATGAAATAAGTTGGTGTCCCATTTTGCAACAGATATGAGTATGATATAGATACTTCTGTACCTGAGCTCTACGTAATTCTATACTATAAAGGTCGAATAAATAAAGCATTTCACAAATTTGAGAAAACTGTATTGTTTCTCTAAATATAGGAAGGACATTTTTAGTTAATTTCCAAGCACTTTTATGATTCTCCAATTTTCGAAATTCATGTAGGGTACCAAATGAGTCGTTTTTAGAAATTGTAGGTTTTAGACTTGGGCTATAATCCCATCTGATGTTAAATAAAGATGCAGTCTAGGATAGTAAATATGTTAAACCTAGTTCTGTGCAACTGCCGGAACACACCAACAGGTGCTTGGCAACCGATTTTCAACCTGAGGGGAGTAGTTAGCCAAACGAGTTTTGAAAAAGACCTACTACCAAAGTATGTAGTATAAACACTTAGATGATTTAGATTTAGTAAAAGACCGACATAATGTAAATACCAGAAACCATAACAAACTGGTCACTCCATGTTTCAGGCTTACTAAGACCAGTAACAGTTTTTTAGGTAATAGTGTTAGATTTTATAACAAAGTCCCAAAACACATTACCGATTTGCCGGATAGTAGGTTCAAGTGTTATGTCAAGCGGGTCTTAATACATAAAGGTTATTACAGGGTGGATCAGTATGTGAACGATAGCGACGTCTGGAAGTGACGCCTCTCTCTGTGCAACCACTAAAAACGAATGTAGCTTTATGTGTCTATTGGTGTAATAATAAAAAAAAAAAATGTTAGTTATTATGGAAAGATAAACCAGATCGAGTTTCTTGCCGGTTCTTCTCGATGACTGGCTTGTTTTCCGAACCGGTGGTAGTTTTGACGTTCATAAGTGCCTTCTCAGGGCCTAAATTGAATAAAGAGTATTTTGATTTTGATTTTTGAAACAGATTTTTAAACAATTTGATAATTATTTTATTAATCATCTTCCAGAATGCCAATGACAAAAGTCTTAGAGACGGAGCCTCTAGAACACATGATATACGATTCGGCGCATCGTTTGGGAGTAATGTTGGAAAACTGCAATACATTCGCGTGTCCCGTATCATTAGTTGATTTGGCACAAGGATACTACAATGCTCCGTCACCCAAAAGCGATACTGCCCTAAAGCCTTGGACTTTATTCAGTAGCACTTTTGAAGAAATTTAATTTATCTTTTTGGTTTTATTAGTTGTTTCTACTAAAATTGTTACTTCTACTAAAATTAGTTTCTTGGGTTTTTGAACAAAACTTTTTCACAGCTAGTGATTCAAATTAATTACGGTATAGTGAAAGTAATTGAATCGTTACATCCAGTGATTACGAAGCAAGTTGTACGTAAATAAAAAGATTATTGCAATTCATATTTAGTGTGTTTGGTCACCTTTTGAAAAGTAGCGTGAATTTATTATTTTGCTTACAATATTTTTTTTAGATTATTGTAAATTAATAAAACGATGACACTCTTTTAATGTCTCCGAAAAGTTTTATGTATTTTATTTCATACTTAAACACCTTTGGCTTTGCCTACGTTGATTAAATATCTGTATTTGGAGTTGAAAAATACTGGGAATGTTTTTATATTAATTCAATGTTGTACAAATAGTTTAAATCTTTAGATTAGCTGAAATTGTTTCAAGATTTGAAATGTTTCAAATTTGTCTCGATTTTCATATAGAATTACGCGATTAAATACGTCAACAAGTCATTAGTCAATTCGACTGATCATATAGACTTGTTCCTAAATTCCTTCTTTTTTATATTATAAGAGGCAAACGAACATGTGGGTCACCTGATTTTAAGTGATCACCACTATCCATAGACACTTTCAACACCAGGGGAGTCGCAAGTGCGTTGCCAGCCTGTGTTTGGGGTGTGGAAGAACGGGGAAGGAGAGGGGAGGTGGCTATCCGGCGCTCTCACTGACCGAACGAAACGTACAAATGCAAGCACTGTTACTGCACGTGGGTGTTTCTGTGGGTCGGGTGGTAGTACCCTTGTGAGCCGACACATTGATGCTGAAACTAGTAATAGCTTCAACGTGGCTCTACCACTTACCAGATATTCCTTTTTCATATGTACTATTTATTTATACTTAAATAACTCCCTGCTGCAAACTTACCAACAAAATTAATACTTTGCCTCCTGTTACTACAGTATACGCTACAACTGAATATTATTCTGGGCAAAGTTGACATACCTTAGGTTTGTAATATATTAGGTATGACGATGAATTTTAGGACTGACTTTTAGATACAAGAATAATTTCTACATTTCTACAAAGCAACCTTATCTAGGGTTGGCATTATTTTAACACCTTTTAGAAAAACGTTAAACTAGATGCCAAACAATATTCTATTATCTTCCAAAGTATGTCTAGCTAGGCTTGATTTTTTCTAATCTATATATGAAATAGTGATATCATAAATATACTCTCAAGTTGCCTTAAGCTATTAGTAAAGTTTGTATGGAGCACAAGAGTTATGGAGACCGTTATACGACCTGACATACTTTCTTAATCTCATATCTGTACATCCTAATCTGTTTGAAGCTCTAGTACGCGAAGCACGATATATTAGTTTGCAGTCTTGAAAATGTTCGTATTAAAAGGGTTTTGTATTTTATTAGTTTTCAGTTTTATTATAGTGTGTCTATGTGAGAGTGGAGAAAGTTTACTGAATTCTAAATTTCTAGTAAGAAGGAAAAGGTACATCGGCTTTCCCGAAGGGTCGTCGTTTTCGGTAAGTTTATACATATATTTTTTTCATATCTTAGAACATTTTCAGATAGAAATAGTTAAAAATATATGTAATCTACTCAATTCTATCAGTTGCTATCTTTATTCGCATCTTTCATACATCTTTATTTTTTTTTTTTTTTTACTCTTATAAATTTATATTTTCATATTATAATTTCGATATTAAAACCACTGTTAGAAATTGCAAAATATTAATAATTAAAAAAGAATTGATACGTATTTATTATTCCTATAGTGCGCCGTCTGTATGACAGTTGGCACCTTGGGAAATCCGGCACCCTCAAGCATGCCTGGTGTCTTTACATTCGGCCTAAATTGGAGTACAGCCTACGAGCTACCTAATAATACTGAGACAGCCACATTCTTTAGGAAGAAACCTAGACTACGTAAGCCAATGGAGCAGAGGCGAAGCAGACGCCAGTTGTATGAAAAATTGGAGTCAATTATGGACAAGTAATTCTCACAAAATTTTGCTACCTATATTATTTCCATACATTTTAATGTGATTTTTCTATTTCCTATCAGTCTTCATGTATGTCTTTCCTATTATGTATTTTGAATTTGGTTGTCATATACAACACATACATAATAACGCATTATCATTTATAGAATGGGTTACGATGGCAGACAATGTATTCTAAAGACATTATGTGAGACAACACAAAGGATAATTCCACATGGTGAAAATATGATTGAAGAGGTAGTCAGGGTTCTGTTTACGTAAGTAAATTCATTCGATGTATACCATATGATATCTGAATAACTTTCTAGAGAAAGAGATGAATAAGATCAATTTGTAGTTACGGATTTAATTGCATCATTAATCTAGCCAGTTTAAATTATAAGACTATCTTTTAAAATCAATAAGTTTATAAAGTTGCCAAATTTTTCCTTTAATACGTATATCGTAGATATATTGCTTTTGTTTCACTAGTAATGATTATTTTGCAGAATGCCGATGACACAGGTTTTGCCAGCGGAACCTCTACAGCACATGATATACGACTCCGCACATCGCTTGGGAGTTTTTTTTGGAAATTGTGATACTTACACATGTCCATTATCATTAGTTGATTTAGCAAAAGGATATTACAATGCTCCGTCCCAAAAATTCGATACTGCGTTAAATCTTTGGAATTTATTTAGCGGCAGCTTTAAATATGCTTAATATTCCTACCATTAAATTTTAAAATTGAATATTTGTTTTTTTACATCTAATACTAATAATCTGATCAAATACTTATCAATCGATCTCATGAATTTTGACTTTCTAAACAATATCATTATACTTTTTCGAGCCTTTTTTGTTTGTTATTAAGTTTGTCTGATATCTGTAAATATTTTAGCGTATATTATTAAACTATATTCTTTATCAGCATATTGATATAAATAACGAATCATTGTTGATTTTATAGCTCTATCTCTCCACTGTTAAATATGTAAGAAGCAAATAACTTAAAAGGAGTACATAGTGTAAATGCATGATATCCAAGTTTCGACTGAAGCTATTCGTCATTTTATTAATTTCTTCTAAAATCCTATAGTAGTTGTGGCCCAAATGATGTAGTTAGCATTATGCAATATTTCAAATCAGTCCCACATGTAGGTCTATTTCCAAAAAGGGTTGTATATATCTATGGACTTAGGACGGCTTACACCAAAACCTTAAAACAAATTTAAATCCTTAAATTAAATTTAAGACTGAAAATTTCATACATTTTAACGAAGTTAGATTTATTTTGTATAAATAATCTTTTAAATCAAATATATCAAATGTTTGTTCACTATCACGTACCTTAAATATCATACGTTTGAAGGATTTTCATTAAGATATTCAAAATCTAGAATTTGGACTTCATAATTAATCTTTATCTTCATTGTGACTTTGTCTTTATTCTATAGATAGTTTTATGGCATATCTTACAGAACATATGAGATAGATGGAAAAGGCTATGATGCAAGGAATTTTAGTAATAAAAACACTTGTGCTTATTATTAACGCATAACATTTAATATTTATAGTTCATATTTATAATACATTTCAATATTAGCAGTAAGTATTCATGAGTGTATTCATAATAATAATGGTAGTGCTTGATTTTTGACTTTTAATTACTTTTATACATTACAAAATGGGACTTACACAATAATCTTATTTTCTAAATACTTTTTTAATCTATATTATTTTGCGTTACTTATAACATACTTTCGTCTAATTCCCTTTATGATTGCTTACAAAATATTTATTACAATTTCATAAAGTTCAGTTAATTATTGAGCTATTGTAACTTAGAACAGTACTATATGAATAATTTTACTTATAGTGTAGTATAGTGCACTATCCTTAATATTACAATCAGTGATTTTTTTCACGTGATACAAGCGACTGAACGTAGCCGACTATTTGTTCTAATACTACATGTGACTATTGAAAAATCCCCATAGAAGTCTATTATTGTATGGCATTATAATAATAAATATTATTTATTAACTTACATATTTAATATCAATTTAGGAATTCACCATGTACACTACATACTTATTAACTATATTTTGTATCATTAGTGTGGTGTTCGTTTGCAAATGTCATTTTCGCTGGTCGAAGTTCTGCGTAAAAAGTGCTGGCGAGTAGTATATAATATCATCTACGTAAAACCGAATAAATTGCCACATGCTTATATATAATTGGCTTATATGTAGTATGTTTAAAAAAAGGATTTATAATTGTTAGTATTAATAAATCATTAAAATTTATTCATTGTATAGTATTAAATGCAATTATCAATTTTTAGAGTTCAATTTTTCATTTATGATCTGATAAAAATACGTTACCAAATATTTTTTATTTATGAAGTTCCAATCAGTTACATTAATTTCTTGATTCATAGATTCATTCCATCAATGCGTTAGAATTATTGAATGAAAGCCAATGTTTTTGGAGATAATTATTTCAACTCGTCATCAGTATTTACACAGAATACGCCGTTACTCGTGACTAGAAAGGTGAAAATCAAAACTATAATTGAACCAAAAATTTCAATATCACTAGTAGATTATTTTAATTATCTAATTAATTACACTTAACGATTATCAGACAAAACTCGAAACGTACACATACTTAACCTATAGATACAGTACGCCGTTGCGACATAATGTAAAACAATTACTACTTAACAATTATTATTTTAAGATATAACATTTTCCATCTTACGTAACATTTAAGATTGCTTTCGTTACAAATTAAGGACAATACACAATTATTAAATACTTCGATGCAAAACATTGTACAACACACTGTTCTATACTCGGAATGTTTATTGACATTGTTGAATTAGATTTAATTTCAAATATTAACCTTTACTCACGGAATACAATCTGTATATATAAATTCAAATATCTGTTTGTACTGGATTATTCTCCAAAACTGGTAACCCGATTTAGATGAAACTTTTACTGGCGTTAACTTTTCGAATTATTATCTAGATTACGTATTATTAGCTTTTTCCACAATCTCTAAGCAATAATTATATAATTGAAAAGGAGTAATTTCCAATGACAAAATTAAAATAAAAAAATTAATATAGAACAAAAAATGGGATAAAACAGATAGTTCCTATAAAGTAACAAAACTGTTTTGACAAGAACAAAGTTGTAAACATGACTTAGTATTTAATAATAGGCAGTGATATTTTACCAGCTTGTGAATATAATAATGTGGCAATGGATAAAGCGATGGATGATTTCAAACAGATGCATTGTATTCGACCCGTTTCGGAACTGGATCTTACAAGAACATTTCCCCTTAGAACTTAGGTGTCTCCACGATATTTTCTTACCCTATCAGCTGATTATATTACTAATTTTATACGAATACATGTATATTAGTTCCAAATAGTTTGATGCTATATGCTGGAATCGAAATTGCGGTCATCGAATTGATACACTGGATCTGATTTAACAATTTGACCACATTGAATTAAGCCATAAGATGAATTTACAGCTAAGTACATCACAATTCCCATAGTTATTCTTAGCAATCCTATCATACTGACTTATAATGCAAAATTGCTAAATATAATTAGCCGGTAGGTATTGATCAAAAGAATAACCTTTTGCTTAGATATAATTTTATCGCTAATAGACTTCATCTACATATTCCTCAATGTATTCGAGATAAAAAGAATTATATGTCATTCTGCAAGTTGTTGGTCACCAGTATGTAAAATTTAATTGAGATTGGATTAGAGCCCTAATTGTAGAAAAATCGACAAATAAATGAACACAGTTATTTACGATATTAATATTAATTTACAGCCAAGCGTTCCATAGTAAACACATTTAATAAACAAAGTAGATAATAGTAGGTGTTGAAAAAACGCTCTCTCTCAAATGATATTCAAAAAACACACGGATATCAGATTACCTACCACCAATAACTCTCGAAGACACTCCTAAACCACAACGTGGTATAAACTGAAAACATTCTTTCGAAGAACGCTCACAATTATTACCTACACTGTTCAACGTGATATTAATGTGCATTTCATTGTGACAGTCACGGATCGGTAGAAACATCGAGTTCATCAAAGACTTGTGTTACGATAATGTTATGTGACTATTTATGAAGAACTTCCTTGACCAAATCTTGTAAATTACTGAACTATTTTACATCTCAAACTATTCTTGTTATAACTCATTAACATCATTTTTAATTCGGTTGAGTGCCTGAAGCGCTCACCTTAGTAGCCTGGTTAAACTGTTAAGACCTTGCCAGGTCAATAGCGGAGTCAGTTCGGGAAAAAAAAAACAAAAATCATCTTTAACGAAATCGATAAACATATCCGAGCATAGTTAACAGCATCCTATGTCCCACATCAAACTACGAATATAAATTCACGTTATAAATTTATCAAGACATATTTATTAACTTCAAAATAATAATACCTTTGCTAAAATATTTTGAAAGCAAGAAAGCTACATCTACCACTCACTTTACTTACCATGGTGAATATAATAGCATTTTATAATTTGTAGAGTGCGACGAAATAAGACCATCTGATAGTCTGTCATTTTAATCTATAGTATAGTTTGAATAAAGTGGGGTTTTATAATGTTGAGAATAGATGTTAATTAAACGTGTATTATAAACAAGATATTGGAGATATCAATATGTCAAAATCCGAATGTGATAATGGAAATTTACAAATATGCGTAATTTAGCGCATTTATAAAATTAAATTAATGGAACTTAAGATAATTGTATTTGAATAGAGACACGCAACCACTTCTTTAAACCTAAAACCTTTATATCGTTTATGACAGTGCAGTGTCCTTTCTTGAATCGCAAATTTTAATCTCCACTTCCTTTTTTTTCCAATATTGCCATCCTATGTGTGTATTTTAAAAGTGAACTGAAAGAAATTGAA
Source organism: Antheraea yamamai (assembly GCA_036509395.1). NCBI lineage: Eukaryota > Metazoa > Arthropoda > Insecta > Lepidoptera > Saturniidae > Antheraea > Antheraea yamamai. The sequence continues at coordinate 3,437,525 of AP028444.1, read as the reverse complement.
AAGTACATAATTCATCTCCTATAATCCATACTTTACATGTTTCATTTAAAACGACATTTCTTTTTATTATATGATAATATTATTGCTGTATGGTTACGTTGGTATAATTGGTATAATATAATTATCATCTCTTATTATTATCAAAAATATGCGAAAAAAGTAGAAATGTCTCATTTAGAGCTAATTACCATGAGTTGAGTTAGACTAATTGACATAGGATCTAGGACACAGGAGGAACCGTGCTTGATACTATACTGACTTAAAACCTGGCAATGTTATGGAAATTAAAAAAAAGTTATTAAAGTGAAACTTTTATTCCATCGTCTCAAACTTTTTCGTCTGTGTGTTGCATGTCGCGTGATGGTCGGCCTCGGAGTAGGGATAAAGTGAAAGGCGCTCGTCAGAGCAGCCAGGGCCAATATGGCGGCACCTATAGTTCGCAGCAGCTGAGCTGACCGTGTAGTGTATAGACTATTATTAGTTAAATGTCTATACTGTGAAAAAAAGTTTCACTTTTACCGTGGTTTTATAAAACCACACAATCCTCCTTTTGAAATAAGTGCTTTTAATGGGAAAATTACAAACAGGAAATATTTATGATTGAAATTAAGCGCTCAGATTTTGAGGGCATCTTGAATGACGTATTAGGGTGTCAGTGAAAAAAAAAATAGTCATTTCAAATGAAACACTCGTATTCCACATACATTAAGATAGTAAATATTGAAACCTTTCTATTAATTTCATAATCTTTTCATAGGCTTGAAACCTACATTTGTATAGGCATTTATAGAAAGTAAAATACATATTAAATCGAAATTTTAAAATAAGATAAAAGAGAATGCCTACGTCAAGCATTCTTTATTACATCAGGGATTACGTTAGCTACGGTTATACTTTCCAAATAATTCACCATAGTAAGTAGAACATGAGGCAACTAAAAGACCAACTATTAAAATAAGGCACAAAAGTTTAAAAACATAACAGCACTTAGGTTCACAAGCAAATCTTAAAAGAGTAAAATCCTCAACCTTACATAAAACAGAATTGGGAATAGAATGAATATATTATTAAAGAGTTGAAATCGTATATTTATAACTGTATTTACATCTAATCGTGTTGGAAGCTCAACGCAAAGTTTCTGTGGTTTCATCTACCCATTATTACACATTTATTTATATATCTATATATATTATTTAATATATTAGTTATCAAGGGTCGAAAGAAAGTCCAAACAAGTTCTACGAAGCAATATTTGGAAGATACATTTAAAGCATTTTTCATTAATTACTCAATGCAATGGAACCTCCGTAAATCGTATTCCGATTAGACAAAACTTGTACAATTCAGAAGATGTATTGTATTGTATATATTGTATTTCCCTAAAAGGTAAGTCGATACTTATTTTCTCTTTATAACTCTCAGAAAATGTATTTAACAGCTGTGTCTCAATCACGTCAATGTCTAAAATTAGGTCGTTTTTAATTAATAGCATTTATGAACTTTAAGAATACTGACTATATATAATATTTAAATAATTTTTGCAAGCAACGTTTACTATAACCGTTATCTGTAAAACAAAATCTAAACATTTGCAAAACTTAAAGTTAGTTTTCTAACTCAAATCCTTTAAAACTGAAACATTATAACTGGAGTTTCTCCGCGTCTCTCTTAAGTTCGAATTGCTGAGGTTCCACTGTTAATAACTTTGATATACAATATAGTAACACATCTATAATATATTTCACCTAAGTTGTTTGTATTTGAAAATATACTGCTGATGTTACTCTAATTATGGAGATAGTTTTATACTTTGCAGGATTCGATGTTTAGCCACAACATTATCTGATAATTGACGACGTGGTCTGAAGTTAGAACGCGTTGAACGTAAAGGACAACTGCCTCTCAATTGCAGTTGCCGAAAGACACCTATAGGGTACTTGATGACAAATTTACAATTATAGACCATGCTATGGTTTGGTTATCTAAACATGTTATTGAAATTTTCAATAATGTTGACAATAATTATATTATTTTCCGTTGGTTGGTTGTTTTAAATAAGGAACTGTAACAAATTGATAATGCTTAAATGTATACGAGGAAATATGTTTAAGAAGGGGAAAGATACCTATCGCAAATAATACAATATGAAATTAACTTACGTCACATTGGAAGACGTTCGATTAGTCATGCAAATATATAACTAACTTACGCGAATATTTATTAGGTAAAGATTAAAGAGTATATTTTCTATAATTAACGCAGACTATTATTATAATGTAGTAATTAATAAACTATATATTGAAATAGCGAACAATAATAACGTGCGTGAAAGCAATATTCATGAAAGGTGTCCTAGAAAAAATTACGATACGAAATACTTGATTTCGATAAACCTAATTATAAAGCGTTACGGATTACTCTGTTGCTGATTTCTTTCGAAATTAATTAATGACTATTAATTAATATATAAATTATATTTTATAATAAGATACAAAAAGTGTTATATTATAATTTATAACTAAAGAAAACTCAACACGAAATATCTTGAGAAATCGAATGAAAGACTACAATAATGCTGTTCCTAAGTCACTACGAATATTTTTTACTTTAATAAAGTTTCCTAAAAGTTCATTTCACTACCGCACTACATTTAGCATTAAATATAAACGTCAAATAAATGTAGAAAAATAACTTGTCAATTATAAATATTACTTTAATTAATTTACGTTGATCGACTATATGTACATGTCAACATTTCGGTATATTGTTTCTTAAAATTATTGACAGCCATGTGATAGCTGACTATGAGTTCGGAACCCCATAACGCGATGTAGACAAACCCGCTGAAGAAATTATAAAACTTAAAATCCTAATTAAACTAAAACAAATAATCACGATAACTTAGTAACGACTAAATAACACTACATTTGTGGATAGTCCATTTTTATGATTTAATAAAACTATTAATTTAGATTAACCATGAATTAAATATACCAAAGATATTAAAAACGACGATTATTTCGAAGATGAAAAATTTTAATTTCGAAAATTAAGTTAAATTAAAATTAAATTAACAACAACAAATTTATCTATCACCGTGCTCTCGAGTTGACCCATTCGTCGACTAACTCTAAAAAACACTGAAAAGCTAATTTTCAATAATTACCACTTACTTACCACTTATAGTTTTACAACCTATCGTACTTAATAATACTTATTGACGAACGTGACACCTAGCGTTTATTGGGATTATTGTTAATATTTCTTTAACCTATCTACATTCATTATAATGACTAACGAGATACTACTATATCCTTGTCCATTTATCACCTAAACCGTTACAACATTCTTATAGACTTATCGTCTGCTGTTAACAATTAACAGAGGAAATCGCTATCGAGCAACTGAATTCTACAAACGACGCTTAAACTTAATAAGGAAAGTCTCAGACTAGATCTGTCTTCTAGACATAACGATGAAGTAACAACCGATATTGCGAATCACAGAAAAAAATTCCACGTTTGACCTATACTCCTATTTAGCTACACACTCTGTTCTGTCTTGAAAGCTTGTAAAATGAACGAAATAATGTGATTTTTTCGTAGTGTTTAGTTCTAATTTGGTATCAATATTAGAAACAAAATGCTTTTTTGGAAATAAGATAGCTGATACAATCCCAGATTTATATTGACACTTTGCAGGTAAATAATGTTAAAATAACGGTCAACAATTGCATTGAGTTAGGTTGCCTTGGCCCTGTTATAAGGAATAACATTATCAAAAGAAGCATTCAATGTCTACTATTGACACTACATTTTCAATAAATGTTGCAAAGAAATGACGCAATTATGTTCATTTTACAATTTTAGCTTTCAGTTGCCTTCCAATTGAAGTTCCAGTTGTGTAGAGAATTTGAAACATAATGAAATATGATTTTCTTGTAATATCCTTAACCATTTCTTTGGAAATTAAGTTATACCGTTTAATTAAATTATTAGGACAAAACAAGCGAAAGTTCTTACAGTATATAGAGTGCTTTATTACAAATCATTTAATATTGAAGTTGAAGTATCAAACATTATTATTAATATTTTATTATAGTTATTCAACCATTCTTACAAAATGTTAGGGTCAATAATCGTTGTATCATCATTACTTAACCTGTGTTTATCAAATTCTGTTGAGTTTTTATTATTAATATTACATCCATCTCCAAAGGGTCGAGTTGTTATTCGACCTACTGCAAACAATATTATAAAAGGGGATTTGTTGTAGCGATTATCGTTTGAGACTAGACTTATGATTTCATATCTAAGATACAGACAACTATGGCTTAAAATGTAAAATCCGTTTGTGTTGAAGCTCAGTACAAATTCAAAGAAATTTAACGGGTACCATATGGTACTTTAGCAAATCTGATGATTTATGGCCGGTTTCTGAGATACTCGGTTAAACTACCAATAGTTGTTGACTCAACAAATTTATCCATAAGATAACCTGTCAAATGGCCCGTTGAGTTTTACTGACATTTATCGTATGATTGCGTGTTCAGAAACGCAATTTGACAAGTTATCGAACCGATAACGCTATTGAACAGATAAACTACAATTAAAGTACCTCAGAAACCGGGCAGTTAATCAAGTGCAGTCATATAAAAATAACAACATACTGTCTTTATTTCTAAAAAATATCTACAATTGAAGTCCGGATGATCAAGTAACGGTGTGGTTTAACCCTCGGTTTAACCTATTTGTATTGGTGATTAATAATTAAACACTAAATTGGTGTGACGTACTTCAGTGCGTGCAATAGCACTCCTAACTACTAACCATTTTTGTAATAAATAGTTTGTATTTTTTACGAAAACTAATATAAAGAGATTTACAATTCCATCGAAAAATTCCATAGGATTTCCAATTTCAAGTAACAACGACCAGTCGTGCCTTTATTAAAAAGCCAAATAGCTTTTCATAAAACTGACAGAGCTAAATCTCATTCAACCTTTTAGCGAGCTTTCACGGCGTCGTCTAATACATCCGACCGTATATCATGTAGTACAACGACACATATTACGTATATTCTAAACTATACTAGCCCAGTGTTATTTTGCATATCTGACAAACAGCTATACATATTTCATAACACTTACTAATACAAAGACAAACCACACAGAACGTTTTTTTTTCTATTTTACGTTATCCATCCCTGTTTTCCTAACTTCTCGCTGTGGATTATTAATATTAATAACTCTTGAGTTATCTAAGTATTTATCTAATAAATATTATATCATGAATTACTTTGACATATCAAATACGCGGCTCGAAATATCATTTATTATTAGACTGCTACAATACCCTACAAAATGGGGCGAAGTGAGGTAAATCAAGTCGATAAAATGGTTACACACGAAATTAATATAAAATCGAAGCTATTCTACATAAAAATAATTCCTATTTACTTATAGTTAAAGACTAAATTCACATACCTCAACAGTGAAGTTTTTTTGATAAACCAACGTATCTAGCTTCGCTGGCACAGAATTCGAATTAGATGAAATCAACGTCAAGACGAACATTTGATTAGTGGTGTCAAAAACGGCGACAATGATTTAAAATCTTATAGTGTTATAGCAAAGTGCCGATAAGTGTATTAAAAGATATTAATATATTTCAGTGAAAAGTGTGAGGTTTAAAAAGTAAGATAATTCGTGTACTAAAATTACCCTGTACTCTAGGATTTATTAGTGAAATTATTTTAAACATTAAATTTACTAAACGTAATTATTAGTTGCATAGATTCCAATACGCGAATAAACGAAGCATTCAGTTAATACACGGTTCAGTCATTATTTATTTTGGCAAGCACTCCGTTATTGTAAACGTAGGTCTGTTAAAAATTTCGTGTAGAATTTTTTTTAATAGTAGTCACCAAATGAAATCTAACCCGTATTCTAACTTTTGGCACTCTGTTTAAAAAATACTAAGTAATCAAGTTTTATCGAAGTATCTAAGAGTAACGATCCTTATAAAAAAATGTACAATTGGCAGTCAATTGTGTATCAATTATTTCATATATTTAAATAATATCACCGTTGCGATGTCACACTATAAACTATTTTGGCTTTATGATAATTTAACTCTTACAATTCTGATGACTAAGCATTATTTCTAATAATATCTACAATCTCTTAAAACATTAAGACTACAAGGGATTGATTACCATTCGTCGAAATATCGATATTGTCCTTATGATTTTTACGCGAGTACGCTGTTTACAAAACACTAAATATTCAATTAATTATATCATTGTAATAAAATGTATGGATCTACAATGTCCAGCTCTCGTCGAGGACGTTTGTATGAAATTTACTTGACTTTAATCGACACTTGAATAATAACTTTATACATTACTTATAACATTAAAAATTTGAGCTCGATTTTATTCGAAGTAAACCTTATCCATATAAACAGTTATATTATAAATAATCAATATTATCTGCATTCAGAAACCGATATATCGCGAGAAACAAATACAAAGTCTCTTAAAGATACACTGTACAATGTATTGTGCGTTCATATTAAACGATCACTGAAAAATAAATCACCTGTAAAAGAAGAACATCGCTTAATACATAAACGTTCGATGCGATTTTCCTAATACAAAAATAGTTATGGCGGATCCGGCGTCAACATAAAACAGCCGAGTGTTGATATCCTTTCGATTATCGACGGACACAGTCTCGAGATTCAGTTTATAAAGACGGCTTACGTTACGCTTAGCTCGCGGGCAAGCGTTCATAAGCGCACGGGCGCTTGGCACCACACTGAGCACAAACAGTCCTCGCCTAACATTTCCCATCTGGGAGGTTTACATGGATCATCCGTGCCACCACATCACGATCAGCTCCCAGAACGTCTTCGGCGGCGAGTGGCCGAAGACGTAAGATGAATTTCAGAGACCCGGGTCTCCTTCCGAGCCCATCTTGAGTAACTCCAACTTCTTTTTGGCGATTTTCGAATAGAGAATATCGATGGGCTTTGTATTGTCGTAAAAGGTCGGCGCTCTGAATATAATTAGCGCTGTCCCGAGGACACAGGCTATCGTAAATGCGAACAGGAAGATTCTATCCAGGACCATTGCTACGTATTTCCAATCATCTTCCACCTAAAAACAGGTTATATTAGGAAAACATTACAACATAAATTTACTAAATCTTTTTCAACAGATAAAATATAGGTGGAATGTTAATGTGGATGTGTGGTGTAACTAGAATGGATAAGATTAAGAATTCGTATATCAGAGGAAATTTGAAAATAGCACCAGTGACAGAGAAATTGTGGAGTAATAGGTTAGCATGGCACGGGCATGCCATGAGGAGAAATGTAAACCATGTAACTAGGAAAGTTTTAAGTATAAAAGTAGATAGATATAGCAGTATAGGAAGACCGAAAAGGTAGGAATGGGCTGTGTATAAAATAATATATGTGTAAAGCGTGTGAATACTGAGACTACATCTGATAGACGAGAGTGGAAAAGGAAAACATGTTGTGCCAACCCTACTTAGGCGGTATAAGGGTAAGAATATGATAGAAATACTTACGCTTTCAAACTTATCCTTATTCTTAACGTGCTGAGCGATAAATCTCGAACCTTCTATAGTCTTCTCCATCTCTCTTACACAAGGCTTCTCTAGAGAGGGACTACCATCGTCTAAGTCTAAGCGACAGGGAGATCCGGGGGGTGGGGAAAATAGCTCATCATCGCCGCCCGGTGGCGGTGGTGGTGAAGGAGGCATTCCTGGCAATTCATATTCTTCGCAACCCCATTCTTTGAACTTTCCATCCATATCATCCGGCCCGAAGACATCAGTTAATACCTAGAAGGAATGATACATATCCTTAATGTATTTAATGATGAATTCTTTAATAAATTATATCTTATATATATATATGAAAAATCCGGTGTCATAATGTTTGTCCACGATGAACTCCGATACTACTCAACCGATCTTCATGAAAGTTGGCATTTATGTATAATTTTGTTCAACTTGAGAGATAGGATTTATATTTTGATTAATGGCCTCAATATGTTTTAATTACAAATAAAATGATTGTCAATGTTGATTATTATTATTCATTGAAACTTTCATCAGTCTGGAACAGATGGTGCTTTAAATTAATTTGTTGACAGAAAATTGTAGGACCGACTGTTATAGACATCTCATAGATGGTGTCACTTTTTAATTTTGTGTTTCTTTTTCACCTCCAGGTCACGTAACAAGTGAGCCACAGCTACGTGTGGCCCAGTAAGCCAGTATATATACACAAATAATGATAAAAACTTTGTTGTATTGCAACAACAGGTATCCATCAAAGTGGTCATAGATTAAACCGTACCGAGAACCGTGTGTATCTCACAGCTTAAGCCGGTACAAAATTAGGCCGGAGTGTGGAGTGTGAGGTTTCGGTTCGGGCCGTGACTGGCGCGCCATATATATGGAGCGATCCGTCGGCAGCCACCAGGGTAACATAAATAACGGAGGCCGCGCGCGCTCGTTAAGCCCTCCGGCGTTGAGTAATAAAGGAAAATCGAAATGGAACGAAATTGGGCTGGAAGCGATATTTTCGCGATACACAGAGAGCACAATGGATTTAGAATACCGTTGAAAGGAACGTTTCCCAGAAGAGTCCCGCGGCTGAGGACAATTAAAATGGTTATTGTTGGGGGCGGCTCCGACTCGACTGTAATAGCGTTCTGTTTGCATTGAATCCGTTCCGATGGAAAATGTTTTGAATAGAGGAAACTCGATGAGAAAAGGCGTCATGTTGTTTTTTAGCTGAATGAGATCTGCGGAGTACTTCATTTGAGAGAGGTCTTATTTTGCGAATTTAATTAAAACATCGATGTTCGTTTCATATACATCGATGAATAGTGCTTTTACTGTGATTAATGAGAGAACAAAATGTTTTTTTTCTAATTTAAAGGCGGAATATTTCTTACCTCTGAAGGCTTATCGTTATCGTCATCATCTGGCGGTTTCTCCGGCCTCTGTATACAGAGTATCCTGGGTAAAAAATCTATGAAGACTTTTCTAACCCACGGGGCCATATGGTGAGTGACTGGTGACCTAAAATTTATGTTCAACACCACAATAGTGACAACTACCGATAATGTTACTAGCATCATAGTAAATAATAAATATTTTCCTAACAATGGGACAGTTAGTGAGGTGGGTGGGATTATTTCTGCAAGTAGTAAGAAGAACACGGTCAATGATAGAAGTATTGAAATGCAAAGAGATATCTTCTCTCCTGAATCCGATGGTAAGTAAAATACTAAGACGGACAAGAACGATATCCCCACACAGGGTATGATAAGGTTAACAGTGTAAAAAAGTGTCTTCCTTCTGAGAGTGATATTAAAGATTATATCAGGATATGGTTCTTCGCAACAAGAGTAAAATTTCTCATTTCTTGTTGCAGGAACGCGCATGATGTCCCATTCTACGGAGATGTAGTATTCCGATAAATCAATTCCCATCCCTATGCGGTCGGAGTCAGGTGTTTGTTTCAAGTGCCTTAGATCCACCTGCAACAAAATATTTATTAAAGTTCACAACTAAGCCTGGCTTACAATTAAATAATTCCAGACTGGATTTAAAAAATATCTTAATTTTAATGTCAGAAATTCCTTAAAAAACCGATAAATTTTACAATAACAATGCTTTTTCATATTTATAAAATAACTTATGTCAACTGTAATAATTTTCAATAGTACACACTCTTATGGAACAAGGGCGATCGATTAAAATACTTATAGGCATATCTAAACTTATATAAAAAGAAAACAAATAATTAATGATAAAAGCTAAAATTCAAAGAATGATTTCCAAGAAAACAAGTGAAATAACACCATCCTGTATTAAAGAATCAAACCATTCACACGGAGCCTTGCAAATAGCGGTTACCGCTATCTCAAACAAGTATCTAAGGTGAGAATGAGATGGATAGTATCCTCGATTCCCCGGTGGTCCTTAATACGAACGATATAAGGCGCAGACGTAAGCTGCAACTTTATTTATGTGAAAATAGGAACCGCAGATTTATTGGCTTCCTTACTCCGATCGATGGTTGCCTCTGTTTCCAGCCTATCACTGAAAATTCGACTCGAAACTTTATATCACATCTCGTTTGTCAAACGCAAACACGCCTCGTTGTGGGCATTATTTATACCGAACCGATATAAATATTCTCTTATGACTATAAGTATTGGAAAAGATTTCTCGTAGGAAATTCGATTAAGTTTCAATCGTCCGTTACTTTCTTAGAGCAATCCTGCTTTATACAATTTTATTACGGTCAGTAAAATTTATTAGCATTTCTTTTGATGCAATTGAATCTTCTATTACTGGTATTTCTATTTCTATAGAATAAATTTGTTTTAATGCTGGGTCTTTCGCATTATAAATTTGCTTATTATTATAAAAAGGATAATTCTGACTTGCTTCCAAGAATCATATATTTTTCATTATCATTATCATTACACAGTATAAAACAAAGTCCCCTACCGCGTCTGTCTGTCTGTCTGTTCGCGATAAACTCAAGAACTACTGAACGGATTTTCAAGCGGTTTCCACCAGTGGATAAAGTGACTCATGAGGAACGTTTTGGTATATAATTAGTCAAGGATTTTTTTAAATCATAACAGAACAACGTCGGCCGGGCCCGCTAGTATGATATATTTAACAAAGAAACATTAATAATTTCAACACAATACAACAGTAATTTAGTGTTGAATGATAATATAGCAAAATGTTAGCGCAAAGCTCTTAAACCAATAACATAAATGTATTGTTCTTTTTTTCGGAACAATAATATTTTTCGAAAGATATGTCATATTTTGTAATATTTGTTACCCCAAAAATGTATCCAAATAATTATTTAGATCAATAGCAATATTATACTTAAGATAGTGACATAAATTTATGTAATTTTATAAATATCATAGATTCAATTCTAAATACTGAAGAAAATATAATTTCTACATACCAAATATCCATCGTAGCTCCAAGATCCAAACTTCATGAAGCAGGTTTGCTCGTCGAAGGGAAAGTATTCAACATCAATCTCACAGAAGGACTTATAGATGGCTGGTGGCTTCCAAACTACTTTCCCGTCGTGATGTAGTATTGCTTTTGTCATAATTGTCACTTCGTAGTTGCCGTCCGCGCTAATGGAAAAATACATTATTATTTAAATAAAATATGTATATATTTCATTCTGAAAAGAAGTTTTTGAAGGGATATTGGAATGTCATGTAGTGGATTATATATTTTATTCATAATCTTGTGTTATTTGACTCTATATCTATACTATAATAAAACTGTAGCAAGGTCAAATCTGTACATTAAATATTTTTTGAAAATTTTTATCGGGGTAGACTTTGTTATCGATATAGAAGCCAAAAATAATCTTTTTACAATTTTTGTCTGTCTGTCTGTCTGTCCCTGTGAACACGCATCACTCTGAAAGTACTGAACCGATTTTGATGAAACTTGGCACAGTGATAACTAATATTACGAGATTACATCTAGGATACTTTTTATCTCATAAAACGCAAGGGATTCTCCAGGATCTGCCTGTTTGTCTGTCCCTTTGAACACGTACCACTCTGAAAGTACTGAACCAATGTTGACGAAATTTGGCACAGTGATAACTAATATTACAAGGTTAAATCTCGAAACTTTTTATCTCATAAAACGCAAGGGATTCTCCAGGATAACGGACGAAAGTCAAAAATTTGTAGTTAATGAAATTTTTGACGGATTTTGGTAAATTTTCATTGTGCTACATATAGCAGACTACTTTAAAAAAAATACCAAAAAAAAAGATCACCGGGATTCGAACCGTCGGCTCCGGCGGACCATATAATGTCCAATACGTTATAACTGAGCTACGGCTATATGACATTTCTATGCGTAATTATCAACCACATATGAAAAAAATATGTGTAAATGAAACTGTCACTTATATGTTGTTACATTTAATTTATTGTATAAAAAAGGTTTGCTAAACAAAGGTGACAAGATTTTTTCCTAAAACATAAACCTAGATAATAGTTACATTGCATTGTAGAAGATGAATCTCAACTAGAGTTCTATCAGTACGTGTGTTGTTTCGATATTTGATAAAATTAGTTTTCTAAATGTTGTTGAGTCTTGAAGTAGTTGGGTTCAGGTTTGTGAATCTAAGATTAAAATAAATCAGTTGAGGTGTATGCAGTTATTTTTTTTTTCTCGAACTGGTCTTAACTTAGCAAGGTCTTAACAGCTTCACCGGACTACTGTTTGCAGTTACTATGTTGTATTTATACTAATATTATAATGAGTGGTAAAGTTTTGTTTTCGAGGAATGCTTGGTACCTACTACTGGTCCGATTTCAAAAATTCTTTCACTGTTAGAAAGGTACATTATCCCAAGTTCAGTATCTCAGTAAAAAAGGTGGTTTGTATGTCAAAAGTAAAATAAATGTGACCAAATTAAAATTGAATGCAGATTTCACGTATACTTTACAAATTCTTATAGAACAAACAACTAAAACAAAATGGAAATTTAATGTAGATAAAGTTCAACTTTTACAGTATGTTACGTGATGAAGTTATAAGGGGTACTGGGAAGACATTTATCGGCAATATATGTAAGTTAGTTTTGATCTTCACTTTGATGACACTACTTTAGGTAATGCTGCGAACAGATTCTAGGCTTATTTTAAAAGATTTCTCACATACCAACTGGGTATATGTTTGAGTGAGTCCCTGGATAGTTTGGATTCACGATTGGAAGTGCTGGATAACGCTGCAATAGGGTTTTAGGTTTTTTAAGATTATTTGCGTTTAAAAATACAATTGAAACCGGTAATAACCGATTTGGTGCAGACGAAGTTGCACGGGTCAGCTAGTTTTGCAATATTGGTCGTATTATACGTAATTTTGTCTAGTTTGTTCATTGTGCACAAGTAAAGTGGATGCAAAATAATACCACGGAGCAGTGATTCTTACTTGCATCAAAAACTCCCTGGAAAGTTCTAAGTATAGGGCCACCATTTTATGAGAGCATTGAAATGATCGCAAAAAACTTGAAACCTACTCGAAAATGGCAGTAATAATTTACTAGAAGATTGGTTGTTAGAAATAAAACTAAAATCAAATCTGAAAGTCTCAAGTATAATTTCACAAATAGCATAATTCTCATACTGCTTCGCCCTATAACTAATCCGGAATCAAGAGCAAAGTTTAAAACAGAATGTTCAAATCGGTTAGGCGAAACTTCATACACAAACGAACGGAACAGCTAATTCGGCATCAGTTTAATCTTTGTTAATGTCAAACTTAACTAAGCGATACATATTATGGCGATTAAGCGAGATTAATTCGCAGTATAATTGATAGTCCATTAAACGTTAAGAGACTTAGTACATGAATGAGTTATTATGTGACGATAGTAAATTATATTGTTACTATATATTGACAATATAAGTGGAAAGTATTACTTCTTAAGGATGTTTATAAGGGATGCTTTAAGCTATTAAAATAATCCTACTCAACTCAATTCACACTCAACAGCACTGAATATTGAAGCTGAAACGTCTAAAAGCTTTGTCATAACAAACTTTCACCGCATTCATGAAATTTGTGCCATAAAATAGGTCACACAGTCTTCCATTAACCTGACGCCATTAAAAATAAAGTTAACGCTGAATGTACGTTAGGAGGGCTTTTAGTAAAGTCACAGGTGCATTAAAGAGACCCAACTCTATTTACTTAAATTAAAAATTATATAAATACCTCATCTATAGTGACTGTATTTTCCAGTTTATAGTTAAAGGGATTGTAAAAATTAAATATTGCTTATTTGACATTAACTTATGTTATAACTCCAAGTACTGTAGTACTGTTTTTTTAAGTTATTGTTGAACTAGATTACATTTTTAGATAGAGTACCATGTCAGTGAACCTTCAAATGAGGCACCCCGGAAACATCGGTTATTCTGGTCAGCGGCTGATTAACAAATACTTGATCGATGCCTTCCCTCCCGATGTCCCTTTGTTAATCAGAAAGGGCACGGCTAAGGCAGTTTTATGTGCACTTGTCAGTTATGATTGAAGGTAACCATTTAAAATAATACTGGAGATAGACGAAGTAATCTTGGTGATGGGCTATACGATGACGAAAAGATGCGTTCGTGAGCTTTCTTCATCTACTACAGTGAATCAAATGGTCCTATTTCAAAAGCCACATTTTTCCATTGCACTAGTTCAACAAACCCGAAGACGAATAGATTTGTACTGGACTATAGCAAGTTAACAGGTACTATTGAACATTAAAATATATATCATAGGAGGCAAACGATCAGGCGGGTCACCTGATGTTAAGTGATCGCCACCATTCATAGACGCTTGCAACACAAGTGGAGTCGCAAGTGCGTTGCCAGCCTGGGTTTGGGGGAGAGGGAGAAAGGAGTGGGGAAGGGGTAAGGGGAGGTAGGCTTCCGGCGCTCTCACTGACCGAACGAAACGCAACAATGCAAGCGCTGTTACTTCACGTCGGTTTTCTGTGAGAGGGCGGTACTAACCCGGACGAGCCGACCCATTCATGCTAAAACCAGTAATAGCTTCAGCGTGGCTCTACCATGATGGGGTCCAACATTCTAAACAAGTTGAACTGAGAGGGATTGTATCTCCAGTACAGCGGCTAGAACACCCATATACGGCTAAATGAAAGTGGTTGAAGATACCGTATTATTTCAAACCTATAGTTTCTTATAGAATTTAATCTAAGAAAGCTGCAGTTGTTGAAATTGTTGTACTAAGGTACAAATTTGAAGCTAAAAGCTGAAAAGACAATGATGAGATAAGAAGGTGAGAAAGAACGGAAACAAACATCAAGATATCGAATGTCGATGTTTATTTATCTACAAATTTAATCCTTAACCAAGAAAAGAAAAGCAAAAGAGATTTTCAACTCACAACGGCACCGAGCCAATAAATCACTCAGATATAACTTACCGTACTTGACTGAACACAATACTCAACGGTCACTGACAAAATGATATTTAAAAATTTTCTCATATTATTTACATTCAATGTTTTTTAAGCTTATATTATAATTGAACTAGATTGGTATTAGAAAGTTTTGTATTAGCTTGTATAAAACCACCATGACTTCAGTTAAGCCGTAGCAATTAAAATAATTAAGAGTTCGCATGAAATGGAAAATTAACGATATAAGATTAACATTTACTAGAAAATCCATCCATATTATAGAAATGTATATTGTTACAGAACTAGCTTCTGCGCCCGACTTCGCCGGCGTGGCAAAATTACTTTGGGTTAGCATTATAAAACACAGCGGAAGCTCTCAAAAGGAAAAAAAAACGAATTCGAAAACATTCTTCATGGGTGCTCCGCTCCTATTGATCTTAACGTGTTAATAATTTATTGCCCACTAGCGGGTCCGGTGGACGTTGTCCTGCCTTAATGATAAAAAAAAATGCTAAAAGTCAACCGCAGCGCCAGCTACCGGATCCAATTGTGAATCTAAACCATTATCGGATACACTGGAACACGCACACAAAATTTCATCAAAATCGGTCCAGCCGTTTAGGAGGAGTTCAGTGACATACACACGTACAGAAGAAATTTGTATATAAAGATATAGCCTTCCTCCATAAATAAGCTATCTTGTTAGATATTCTGAAAGATAGAATATTTGAAAGATTTTTTTTTCAAATCAGATCTGTAGTTCCTGAGATTAGCGCGTTCAATCAAACAAACAAACAAACCGTCCAGCTTTATAATATTAGTATAGATTGAATATAATCAATTAGGAAATTAAAAAAAATTCGTAAATTATCCTTAAACCGAATCAAAACTTTAAAACAAATATTGCATGGATTCTATCAGGTTTTTACCATGCTTGCAAACCACTCTAACTAAAAGTCAATCGAATTTACGTCAATCCCTAACTCTCATGTGCTAACAAAAGTTTACCGTGGCGTGTTTGAGGCACCTTGATGCTATTTAGATTAATGCCTGCACTTATCACGCCTTCCGCCTGGCTAACTTCAGGTGCATTTTCACCTCAACTACGGTATATGCAAATTTCAACCTTATCTCTAAGCCTCTTAACTCTGAAATTCGTTCAACCGTAAGCTCTTTGCCGTTAATGCTTGTAAATGCGGTGAACAGCCACTGATAATGGGTGACGTAGCTGATGCGGCAAGCCTTAAAAAGGCACGTAATTTGTGATGTGATATCAGGATTGATTCATTGTCAAAAGTTATATTATTTATTATCTTTTTAAAACGGCTTCTTGGAAGATCACATTCTGTAGAGATATTACGTATAGGACATTAAATTTACGACTGTCGTATCTACATACTATTTTTACTATTCAAATATACAAGGGCCTTGATATATTATTTTGTCGTATCTATGAAATTGTATATAATTTATTATGCTTCCATAGTATCAGTATCAAACTTGCAGTGTGCCAAAGAAAAATGGAGAGAAGCATCCTAAGCACAAAGATTTCAGATAAAATAGATAATGAAAGTATAAGGAAAAGAACGAAGGTAACAGACATACGAAAAAGAATAAGACATTTGAAATGGAACTGGTCAGGTCACATCTGCAGGCAAGACAATTTCAGGTGGACAAAAAGGGTAACAGAGTGGGTGCCACTAAGTTACAAGAGAAAACCAGGAAGATCAAAAAAAAGATGGCGGGATATTTTCCATCAAAGATGTGGAGCAGATTGGATGAGAAAGGCAAGGGAGAGGGACCTGTGGAAAAAACTAGGGGAGGCCTACGCCGACGAGGCGACTACAATTTAGATAAGGAAGTGGAAATAAATTTGTGACAAAAAAAAAAAGTAGAATAAAGGCTTTTTTATTTTATTTTATTTATATATCAGGGAATGAAAAATATAAAGTCGTCCACAACCAATCAAGTAACAAATTACATTATACTCTGTAGAGATCACGATTTTTTGAAGTGAAAACTTATTTAGCCGCGTTGAGCGGTATTTTTGGCAGCAGATAAATTTATACTTTCATGTCATGACATTCAAGTGAGGGTGACCGATCGTATTGACCTAGCGTGACTTGACACCTATGTACGTGTATTATCGTTATTTTGTATTGGGATTGAGCAGCCTAACATATATTTATTATATTAATTGTTCGGAGTGCCAATAGATGTGAAAACCAGACTAATGATAATAATTTCAATTTACAAATTATATAATTTAAATAATTCACACTATAATTAATTAAAAAATTTAAAACAGAACAGTTATTCTATTATATTAAGTTTTACTTCTGTCGTAATTTCTTATGACCGCCTCGATTTTTATCACGCTTTTATTAGCTTCACCTGTATGTATGTATGTAGCCGACCCCTTTGAGCTCGATTTTGTCCTACTTTGAACAATCAGATTTAATTCAAACATTCCACACCTATCAAAGGTCGGTGACAATGCAATAATCCGAAAAAGAAAAGTTAAAAAATTTAGCTAAAAAATGAAAAATAAATAATAGTTTAAAAAAAACACGCTTTCATTTTTAGTTAGATTAAAAAACAGAAAATAAAATTTAGTAAATTTGGATTAAGAATAGTGTAAATTAGTAATAAATGTATATTTTTGTAAAAAGTGACAAAAAAATGATAAAAATACTGATATCTGGAGGTGCTGATATTAACAGTGACGCATCGCACGCATGATTTTTTATGAAAGCGTGTTTTTTTAAACTATTATTTATTTAATATTCATTAGCGTTTACTATAAACATTCTGTTTCTACTTAGTATCTTAGTTCCAAAATATATTCAATTTCAATTATACTCCCTTTTCCTAACCAATAAAACACACTTCACCAAAATGTGTAGTATGTATAAAGTCAACCCCAAACTTTGAGATGAAACATAAAGTCCAATACAAAGTTACCAGTACCCGTAAACGTAAGTTACCGTTGGTCACAGAATTTTTGCGTTGGCGTCCAAAGTGAGTTCAAGTTAGACTCGTCAAGTTCACCCGATAATGTAGAGTAATAGCGATTTTGTGTGTGAACCGGAAATGAAGAGATAAGGGTCTTATAAAAGCCGGAGTTTATTGGTGTAGAAAGTTAACGCTCATCGTAAGATATGGGATTAGTATGGTAGCTTCCGGGAAACTGTTAAATTGATTTGAAAGAAAACAGTCGTCGTTTGTGTGGACTTTTCAAGGAAAATTGAATCATTTATTACACGTGTAACAAAGTATGACCTGTTAGATAAAAATTCAGTTTGATAAATTTCTTTGATGAGGACTGAGCTGATACATTACACATCGTGGTTGTATAGACTTTTTACATATATTCGATATATTTTGTGCAAGTTTCAACTATAAATTTACATCGTAACGCTATGCCCCTAGTTTATGGGTCATAAAATTTATTAATATATGAGAAATACTGGCATCACTGATTTTATTATTCCCTGGTATTACAATAATGATAGTAACATGATACTTACTTATTATAAAGTACAATATCTGGCAGCCATATGTGTTCAGAAGGCACATGCAACGTCTCTACACCACCGTAGTCATCCGGATTCCACTTGAGCTTGTAGTCGTTCCACTCCTGTTGATAGACAATTTTAGTTACTAAACGAAATTGGAGACACAGATGATTAAGTGTTAATATGGGCTTTTTTTATTGTACGAAGAGGAAAATGACTGCATTATACCTGATAATAAGCACAGTACAATCCAAAAACAACGGCGGCACTTTATTTCGTACTGGAAGAGGTAACCTGTAAATGATTCTAGGATTCATTAAATTAGAAATCAATAATGTATATTTGAAATGAACCATACGATAGATTAAATTATGGACTATATTTTTAGACTTCGCTTGAATAAGACTTCGTAAAACCATTGCTCTTGGCTCATTTTATAAGAACATATTTAATGTAGCTACTTTAAAATTTAGTGACGTCTTGAGATCGGAAACAGCCATGCCAAATAAAAGTTCAAAACTTCTAACAAATCCACTAAGATTTAAGTTGTCCAAAGTATTCTCATCGAGAGACTTATAAAACGGAGTTGTTGACTCAGACTCGTGGTTAGTGGTCGGAAATTGCGGCGCCTTATTAGGTTCCGGTTGCAAAGATGCCGATTGAAAATCTGGCACCGGACAAAATGGACTCGTCCACTCCACGCTTAGTGTCAAGTTGGGTAAATACTTATTTCTATTCGTACGCTTAGTTCCATTACTACTAACTTCGGTAAAAGCTATAACTTCTCCTTATTTATATTCGGAACGAGTAAGTATATAATTTAATATTATTTAGTTGTTTTGTTAAAGATTTCCAGACCTATAGCTTACAATTGTTGGAAAATGTAATACCTAAATTATTAAGTTTGTTAGGTCAAGGAGTAAATATTTGAGCTAGGAATAATTTTATATAACAATTATACTATTTCATTGTATAAAATGAAGAGATATTTCATTATTTTTATAATTTCCATTAAATAAGGATAGATTTGGCATTATCGGGTAATTTCATTGTTCAGTGTTCCAATAGATGAAATACAGTGACATATTGATAGATAATACCGTGCGAATATTAATAAAACTAAACTATAAAAAAATTAAATTATTATTTACACTAATGCAAAGTTTAAGACATTATTTTGTGTCTGTTTGAACTCCCTAATTAATCTCTGGAACTACTGGAGAGATTTGAAATATTGTTTCTGAATGTTATACTCTAGTTACTGCGGAGGGTCTAATGCGGGCCTGAAGTCACCGAATATCCTGGTCTTACATATCTTTCTTAACAATGGTGTTACTCTTTGGTACTCTTTGGTTTGCGGGGTGGTAGGGTGTCTGTACCCGACTGGATCGCGACCACCGTACACCAGGTGGAACACCCGCCATAGTGGCACGTTTGGGCGTGTCGCGTTCCGGGATCAGCCGGTGTATATCCAGCTATATCCAGGGGGGGGGGGGCTGTCCCTGACTGAGTCGCTTTCAGGCCGGCATGACAGCGGCGACCGGCGATGTATAGTATGTCTTTCGGTGGTTGCCATTGTTTTTGGATTGTACTGTGCTTACCATCAGGCACAGTACAGTCACTTTGCCGAGCTACAATAAAAAAAAAAACTCTGTACAATATCGCTCAGCTAGGAAAACAGTACGGAATCGCTTGAGTCTAAACTTTTTATAACTGATCTCCTTTTCTGCGACCCACTGAGTCATTCTTCTTCCGACCTTCCTTTGTTCTTGCTGATATATAGATATCGGTTTCCATTTCGTTTTGGTATTTTTCCGTCTTTAGTGGTTCTTCGAAGCCATCTCTTCTGATGTGAGATCTCTTCTTCCATGTGGAGCTTCTAAAATGTAAACTTGTTCCTCTACTTTTCTGTCACTTATTAATTCTCCATAGGTTTGCCTCGTCTGATGCCATGTAATTTTGTGTCATTTTGTTCACCTGGTTTAGTACCTGAGTTGACTGAAGCGGTTCTGATCTAAAGGTTTTTTTATTATTTAGCTCCTTTTTGGATTTAAATTTTGTTGCTGCTTCATATCATATGTTCGCTGTCTATGGTATATAAGGAGTAATTACCGCAAGGTACATTATTCTTATGATTTCTGGGTTTAAACTCCAATATATTTTTACAGTTTTGGTTATTCGCTTATAAATGTTGGTAGCTTTGCAGCAGGTGTTTGTAACATGACAACTGAATGCTAATTAGTTATGGACTATTTTATTACTGCTATATGAAAATCTTTTGAATCCAAAACTGAAAATGAACAAAAGATACGATATAGCCTTTAACGCATTTGTCTTAGGAACAAATGCAAAAGTTTCGTCACTCGACTCTGGAAATATATTTCCATCCGCATTTTATTACACCAGAGTGACAGATGGCAAACTGCCTCCTGCGAACTTCGGATAACTCAAGGGCTATGTTTTCCAAACACTGAATAAATCAAGGACGGTGTGTCAAAACATGTCTCTTTATTGAGGTTGTTTTGCTTATGGCAGAGTATTTTTTTTAGAAAACTGTTCAGAGAATTACAAAGGTTTACGATGCAAGTTTTTTATTGAGTAAAGTTACCATTAAGTATTCGAAGATTGTAACACTTAATTAAGTGATTAAATATCAATGTAGAATATTATTTTGTAGCTAATATTGTATTAGATATAAAAACAATGAGCAATCTGTACAAAACGTACTCTGCTCTAGAAAAAGAAAGAAAGAAAGGCGGTAGTATAATTTACTTATAATGTGGATGGGTTTTTAATCCTCTGCTGACTTATGAGATCTAAAACGCAATTATTATTAGTTTAAGTTGTAAGGCGGCTGACTAACAGTAAGATATATGAGAGCGGTAGGTATGTGGCAAAATTAGAACATTTTATGATTCAAAACGAATAGCAAAACTTAAAGGAGACATAAACTTAGTGCAACACCATTATTGAACAATGGAGTGAAATTATATTTACTCTATACGAAGAGTACAAATGAGTAATTTGACGATATTTGAGCGATATAATACTTGTATATAAGGGAGCAGGAATAAAATAGCGTAGATTAAAGAAGCTCTGACACAAACGGTTAAAAACAAACTCACAATGTAAAAAAAAATCTGTTTCGGAAATATGCCTAATTGAAAAGAACTGCTACTTACTATGTTATATAGTTCGCTTATATACGTGGACTCTAGGTATTCATACTTACAGATCAGAAAGCTGCTGATAAATTATATCAGTAATGCATTAACGTACTAAAATACATACTTCAAATCAAATCTTGCTAATTCAAAAGTCATGCAGACGACAAACAAATATGGTTTCAGCGTATATCAGTTCTTGTAATGTAAGTTAGATGCGAAATAATCTTTGATTTGCTTGTTAATTAGAATTTTACACCTTTTATAATGTATATAAAAATGTACATATAACAAAGAAATGGTATACTCTTCAGTTACCTACCTTACTTCTGTAACTCGAATCAATGAACCACTATTTCTATTAATTTCTACAAAGTTAGAATCTAAATATAAATTCTGTGATGTAACATTTTGGCAATCAACAATACAAAGTTGGCAATTGTAAATTTACATCCTGTTCTCGGATGCAACTCAATTACTATTTTGGCCAGCATCGTGCTCTGTTAGACTGCGTTAACTCGATTTAAAATTTCCAACACAAATTTAATTCGATAACTTCTCTATATGGCCGTAATAAAATTATAGAAAATTGTTACAGCAGAACTTGGAGTCACAAGGACCGGCCTTAAGTTGTACTATACAAGTTACAATATTACCGTGTATTACAAATTCTGACTGCTTAGGTTTCTTTTCTGATTTCTTTGGATATATTTTTTAGTTCTTACCAAATACATTTGAATGCCCTGGAAAGATAAATTGTGAAGTTGTTTACCAAATTCCTATGAATTTACACTTATAATAATTTTATTGTTCAATTTTGTTTATTTAGGTTTGGTTATTTCGAAATATAATAATAACTGAGGTTTTCCATGATATATTGCTAAACAGCTATTTTTTTCTTACTATCACTTCGACAACCAATTGTCTTTGCTGAAGACTAGTTTCGGTTCACGGCTTCGCTCGCATTAATGTAAATTTGGCCTATCCTTTACGAACAGTACGTTTTTTTAGATGAATGATACGCTATGTCCTTTTCTGTACTCCTGGCAACGTATAGGTACCTATACAAAATATTATATGACCAGATGAGTTGTTAAAGCCTGAGAGCGCAAGAAATAAACAGACTCCCATTCCAATTTATAATATTTAGATAGGGTTATTACCTCCATTATTAAGTGGTTAATATGTTTACAAAGTGTGTCGTGATGACTTAAAGTTTAAGGTGGACCCGTAGAGTTTTTGTGATAATTAACAAGTCATGCTCCGTGAACATGCAAGGTGCCACAAATATTACATAAGATAGGGTCAAATAAAGCAAGATTATCAATAAAAATATGAACTATTACATTATACACAGTGATCCCAACAAAAACACCCGAAAACTAAAGTCAAGACAAAAATACCAAAACATCATAAAGAATTTTTTTTTAACTTTATTGAGTAAGTAATAATAAAACAAGTATCTTGTGATAATTTCCATGTTCTGACAAGATGGTGACTCCCTTGTTAGAACTTTCCAGGGAGTTTTTGTAGTATTTCAAAATTCATGCTCCGTCGTATTATTTTCCATCCACTTTACTTGTGCATAATAACCGAAATATATTACGTAAATTGCCACCAATATTACAAAATATAAGGTCAAGCAACTCAAGATAATGATGATCAAGATGAATAAAATATAAAATCCACTACATGATCGACTAAGATCCCGCCAAGAACTCTCAGAAAGAATAAGTAGTAATAATATTCGTTCGATAGGACAGGCGAAGGAATTAATCCATACTGCCAATTTTGAAGTTGTCAATATAGGTATTTCTTATTTATATCCTTTAACCAATTTTCTTCCGTGTCCAAGTTAATATAAAGGCATAAGCGCCAAATCTTCTATATAATATTTCGTACATATTCTTTTATCCATGTTTTTATCTTGATCTCCTTGTTAATAGTAGCGTACCATGTTCTTTATCTGAATTATTTCGTTTCTCTCACCCAGAGTGTTTGTTAATTTTCGGAGTGTTTGTTAATTTCCATTGTCAAGTAGTTAATTCAAAGTTGCAACAAGATGGTGGCTCTCTTGTTAGAACTTTCCGTGGAGTTTTTGTGGCATCTTAGAATTCATGATCCCTGGTATTATTTTCCATTCACTTCACTTATGCACAATAAACAAACTATATTACATAAAACACCACCAATTTTACACAATATAGAGTCAAGTAACACAAGATTATAAATAAAAAATAAAATCCACTACATGACAGCCCAAGATCCCGCCAAAAACTCATAGAAAGAATAAAGTGATTTAGAGACAATTTTTATTATCAACAAAAACAGGCAAAGGCGCACGTTTTATTCAGCCAAACGGTATATAGTTTTGTTTTCACAATATTTCATACTTACTTAATTCTTTATGAAAATACCCGTACATATATGATCTGTGCTGATATTATTAAGAGCGTAACATGACAGTAGACCGTGTTGATATAGGATGTTCAAACATTGTATAGTTTGGACCTAAATGTCCGTATGGCCTTGTTATGGTTATTAGATTGAAACAAAACATGTACGGTTCGTGGTTCATTGCGATGTAATTAGATTTGATGGTTTCAGTGGAAGTCATATGGTGGATGTATCTGGAACATGTTTCGGGTTTAATAATGAATTAGCTCCCCGCAGCTTTGAAGTGATCTGTAATTCGATGTAGACAGAAGTAGGCATTAACCAATGTTGAAGATTTTGGTGGATTTTATTGTGAACTAGCTATGCCCGCGACTTCGTTTGCGTGGAACCTCATGTAAAAACAGTGATTTATAAAGTCATCTAAATGTATTAATTCCATTTACTTATCTACTTTTCTCTCGTATTTACGCCGCGTCGTTATTAAAATTACAATAACTTTTGATAGAGTGGACCGATTTTAATGAAACAAAAACTAAGTTACTCTCGAGGATATGCTTTATGATTTTCTTGCTGAGGTTTTATTATGAAACCAGTGCTTTAGTAGTCTTGCGTGTTCATATAAGCGGACAGACAGATAGACAGACATTTCTAAAAATGATTGAAATGTATTCTATTACTTATTCCTAGACACCTGCAACAATTGTTTTCATGAAAATCGAAAAAGTACTGACACGTTAGATTTACATTCTCATTATATGTATAGATATATATGCGAATGAAGTTGGATGGTTAATAAAAAACTATATAAAATCAGAAATATTAAGCATAATCACTCATTCCGGATTGTGGGGATTGAATATCCTACTTATTTTGAAATATAAGTTTCTAAATATGTGTTTCTTTATTTCGGGACAAGTAATTCGAATCTAAACATTGGTTTACTAATATAAAATCATGTTCAGGCTAAGAATTATAGGCTTTTATCAAATAATAATGTATGACTGTGAACTATACTTGAGTCAAATAAAAAAGTTTAAAGGTATTAAAGGGTATAAATAGTAAGGTGTTAAATCTAATCGAGTTTTTTACCTACTCTGTAGGATATTTTACGAACTGATATTTTGGAGTTCATAATTGCCTTCTAAGCACTTATATTAATTACATATTTCTGTTTCTTTTTAGTTCCCAAATTTTATATTTTAACTAGCAGTTTCCCGCAACTTTATCTGCGTTTGTACCTTTATAAATGATGATATAAAACATTATTTTTGTGTGTGTTTTTTTTACATATAACGCCCGTCGAGATATCACACATATGGTAGGATTTTTTCAAAAATACGTTCACACTTGTTGTATTTCCACTGATTTAAAAAATATCTTTACAAATTATAGCCTACTAGCTTCCCGCTCCGGCTTCAGTAAGTACTAACAAAGCAAATAGGACCAAAATTTCCTTTTACTTCACGATTACGTAAAGAAATAAAATAAAGTGTAAGTCAGCCTGTCAATTCTCAATATTTTTAAAGATTCCCCTTTTAACTTCTGAATAACCTTACAATAATATGGCTTATAAATGAAAATGACAGACATATTAATAAAAAAAATGAGCCGTCACGGCACGCCTGGCAGATGTGAAACATCGAAATTGTTCGAATCTCAAATTCTCGAATTTTCAAATTACATTATAGGTATGCGAGCTCAGTGCGGCAAGAGAGAGCAAGAGTCGCTTGCGTATGGCATCACGTCGCTACATCTCACACACACGCCACGGCCTGTATCGCCACGCCAACAATCAGGTTCACCCTCGCCTATAGATGTTTCACATCAATAATTGATTATTTTAATTTCTTTTCCCGAATGTTCAAAATCTTTCAATATTAAAATCGCGTTTGTCTTTTCAAATTAACGCCATCTATTAATAATATTGAGAACTAAAACAAGATAGATCTATTACGACCGTGTTATCTCTACTTAGTTATTCTTAGTAATAACAGATGTCCCACACCTCCACATCGCGTCGTCACGTCTCACAAACTCGCGTCGCCACGTCAACAATCAGGTTTACCCGCTCCTATAGATGTTTCACATCAAAATCAATTGCCAAATGTATATAAGCGTAAATCAGAAGGGTTGGACCTATTTGGCTAAGTCTTTATTGTTGCGTTTGTAATTATCAGGACAAAGTTTGTCTGAAAGAAAATGTTTGCAAAATCGTACTTAAGTGTTATTTATTGTATTGGTATTGGGTTAAAAATTACCATATAAAAAGTGAGTGAGTGAGTGAGGCAGAAGATAATAAGGAGATCTTCGAAAATATTGCCAAAATTGACAGATTGACGTTCAATTGTTGAGTTGTCATTTTATTTCATTACTTGGTCATGCTGTAAAGGGCGGATTTGTTTTCATTCTCTTCGTTTGCAACCGTGATGAGTTGCTAATTGTTTATATAACTCTTGAAGTAGTTTTAATCTTCTGTATAATCTTTATATATATAAAAATCTAGTGTCATGGTGTTTGTCCACGATGAACCCCGAAACTACTCAACCGATCTTCATGAAAGTTGGTATTTATGTGTAATTTATATTTCGATTAACGGCCTCAATATTTCAATATTACAAATTAAATTATTGTCAATGTTGATTATTGCTATCAATTGTAAGTTTCATGAATAGATGGCGCTTTAAAATTAGTTTGTTGATAGAAAACTGGAGGACCGACCATTACAGATATCCCATAGACAGCGCCACGTTTTAATTTTGAATTTCTCTTTCAACTCTAGTTATGGTGCAGCACATCTTCTGATAATCTATTTACTTCGTCATATCGCTTTTTGTGTATGAATTTTTATTTCATTTTTATGTGTTGTGTATTATTACATTTAGGTGTGTGTTATTTAAATCTGTAGGTGGTAGAGCCACGCTGAAACTATTACTGGTGTCAGCATGAATGGGTCGGCTTGCCCGTGGTAGTACCACCCCCTCACCGAAAACCGACGTGAAGTAACTGTGCTTGCATTGTTGCGTTTCGTTCGGTCAGTGAGAGCTACCCCCCAAACACAGGCTGGTAACGCACTTGCCACTCCCCTGGAATTGCTAAGGTCTATGGACGGCGGTGATCACTTAACATTAGGTGACCCACCTGTTCGTTTGCCTCCAATGGCAATAAAAATATATATATTTCTAAGTACAAAATTAGAGTAAAACAAATGTTATTAATATATTAAAAAATACGAAGGTATTAATAAATTTGTTTACCTATTAGTTAACTGAGTCACAACAATTGAATCAAAATAGTGAATTAATAAGCTATTGTACATCCACATTTAATGTCACTAATACGAAAGTATGTCTATCTCTCTGTTTGTTTCCATATCATGACAAAACCTCTGAATAGATAGTAATTAAATGTAACTTAGAGATAGCCCGAGGACGACCTAAAAAATAACAGAAGCCCCTCCGCAAATACATTGAAAAATAAGCAAACAGGTTTACGGGGAATATTTAGCATAAAGTAATGTAAAATCAGCATTTTGTATAATTTCCCTAAAATGTAAATAAGGTAGTTGAAAATTTTTAACTTTTACAGCACCCTTCGCATTGGGGTACCATTGAAATTTTTTCAACTGGTCGCACTCACTCGACGCCGTTTCTTCTGGGAGCCGTAATTTCTTAAACAGACATTTCCACCAAGTTTTGTTATAGATGTTTCAGGTAGACGATTAATTACCTAGTGACAAATGGTTAATAAGATCTATTAAGAGTTAATATTCTATTCAAAATCAAAATTACTTTACGCAGTTTAGATTCTGAAAAGGCGCTTACGAATGTCAAAGCTACCACTGGTTCAGAAAACAACCCAGTCAATGAGAAGAACTAGCAAGAAACTAGACAACGTTAGTTTTTGGTGGATGCACAGAGAGGAGCGTCATTTCCAGACGTCATCGTCGTTCACATATTGATCGACTATTATTATCACTATTATCTATCCATAGGCATAAAGATGGATGTTAATTTATCTTCACTTTGAATATTGGATCACCTAAGAGTTGTTACATGGTGAATGTATTTTGTTTCATTTTGACTACAACTCGCCACCAGGTGGCGCTAGATTACACTTTATCGCTTTTAAATTTTTATATAGTAATTATATTTGGACAAAATCGTAGCTGATTGCTAGTCTATACTTAATATTATAAAAAGGTAAAGTTTGTGAGTTTTTTTAGGGGGTAATCTCAGGAACTACTAGTTAGATTTGAAAAATTATTTTAGTGTTAGAGAGCTCATTTATCGAGGAAGACTATAAGTTATGTATCATCACGCTAAGACCAATAGGATCGGAGCACCACTGAAGAATGTTTCAAAATCGATGTTTTTTTTTCTTTTGAGAGCTTCCGCTGCGTGTTAGTGTTAGCCCAAAGTAACTATTCCACGTAGAAGAAGTCGCGGGCTGAAGCTAGTTTTAAATGTATGTCAATGCGTAAGGTCATGAGTGAGTAATGCTGTTGGTGTTGCGTCCATACGTTGCTGTGTATCAAGCGGCTCACATACTTCTGTACCACCATTTTAGATTTAAAAACAAATCTTTATTTATAAAGAAGACGTGATATATATATGAATTTTTCTCATTAAGGATCCAGGATTGTGTCTTGGGACCTATGTTAACACATAAAATGAAGGACACAAAGTAAATCCAGATTCGAAACTGTTCTATCCAAATATTACTATAGCTATGTAGGAGTTATCTTGGAAACTTAAAATATTTAATGAATGAAAAATATAAAAAAAGAGTCGAAATAAAATAAGAAAGTTTGAGAAAAAAATATCCTTACAAATCGGATTATTACAACGCCGAATGAAATTAAATTATATAACAAAAGAAACGAAAAGCCCGTAACTTAGCCGGGGGGAAACTTTTGAACAATGTAAGCCGACATAAGAATATAGAACAGCCCCCGAATCTCGGGTTCGGCTGAGACTCAAAACTCCCCGAATGGAATGCAACAGAAAACTTCCCCCGAGTGTTTGTTACGAATGTTTACAAAAACAATTCACGCAATGAAGTTACGAATAACTTTATACCGTAACATTATCAAACAAAACGAAATGGCAAAATGGACGCGATTATTCGCAACAATAATTTCCCAAACATTACGCCTTATCTTCTTGGAAGGTAATTAAAGAATATGAAACAAAAATACTTTTCTTATAAATACTAATACTGTAAATAGGAATAATAATATCGTCATCTTAGAGTTCCACAAACACTGAATCATTACATATTATAAAACAAAGTCATCTAGTGCGTCTGTCTGTCTGTTCGCGATAAACTCAAAAACTTTTATAGGTGGTAGAGCCACGCTGAAGCTATTATTGGTTTCAGCATGAATGGGTCGGCTCGTCCGGGGTACTACCACCCTCTCACAGAAAACCGACGTGAAGTAACAGTGCTCGCACTGTTGTGATTCGTTCGGTTCTTGAGAGCGCCGGATACCCACCTCCCCGCCCCTCTCCCGTCCCCCTCTCCCACTCCCCCTCCCTCAATCACAGGCCGGTAACGCACTAGCGACTCCCCTATAGCTAGTGTCTATGGACGGCGGTGATCACTTACCAACAGGTGACCCGCCTGTTTTGCCTCTTATAATATAAAAAAAATACTAAACGGATTTTCATGCGGTTTTCTACCAGTAGATAAAGTGATTCACGAGGAAGGTTTTAGGGATATAATTTGACACCTGTTTTTTATTACCAGGACAGGACAAAGTCCGCTGTGGCCGCTAGTATAATTAAAATAGCTTATTCAATTTAATCCCTAACAAGGCGCTTATGATCGTCAATGCTACCACCGGTTCGGAAGACAACCCGTTCATCGAGAAGAACCGGCAAGAAACTCGATCAGGAATTTTTTTTTAACGTACATATTCGTATTTGACATTAAAGCTATAATCGTTTTAGCGGATGCATAGAGAGGGGTGTTAATTCCAGACATCACTATCTCCAATTTTCCATTAAAAATGTTGTTAGTAAATTTAGAATAAGAGAAATAACCTTATTGCATTGAAACTACTTTTGGCACGGTAGAGAAAACGGTTATATATTTGTGTATATGTGTAAATATATATAAGTGCCTATCTGAGTCTCGTAGTGTACACAAATGAGTAAATCTATAGTTTTTTTTTATTGCAGCTCGGCAAAGTGACTGTACTGTGCCTGATGGTAAGCACAGTACAATCCAAAAACAATGGCGACCACCGAAAGACATACTATCTATCGCCGGTCGCCGCTGTCATGCCGGCCTGAAAGCGACCCAGTCAGGGACAGACCCCCCCCCACCGGTTGCTGGATATACACCGGCTGATCCCGGAACGCGACACGCCCAAACGTGTCACTATGGCGGGTGTTCCACCTGGTGTACGGTGGTCGCGATCCAGTCGGGTACAGACACCCTACCACCTTGTAGTATATAGTGTACGTGACTTCTTGTAGTATATAGTGTATGAGCATGCTCAGGTACCTATACATATAATAAGAATGTAAATCTAACGTGTCTGTACTTTTTAGATTTTTGTAAGAAAATATATTGTTGTAGTTGTCTTGGAATAAGTAATAAAATCCATTTCAATCATTTTCAGAAATGTCTGTCTGTCTGTTTGTATGAACACGCATCACTGCTAAAGTATTGCGTTCATATCTAACCTCAGCGAAACCCTCTAATAAGGAAGGTTAGTATTAATAATAATAACCTATTCATTAATTTAAATTAGGTTGTAGAGATAACATGTAAACAACGTGTATAGTACGAACAGAGAACCTAATACAATTTTATTACGTTCTACTCGAAAACATAATTCGGGGACTCTCGTGAACAGTCGTTACATATAAATTGTAATAATTTGTTCTTATGATCATAATGTTATTGGCAACTCAACAAAACGCTTTTGAGTGTAAAAGTTTCCACAAAAAGTGAGGGGCAATTATCTTCTATGCATATAATAAGAATGTAAATCTAACGTGTTTGTACTTTTTAGATTTCTGTGAATAAAATTGTTGCAGGTGTCTTGGAATAAGCAATAAAATACATTTCAATTATTTTTAGAATTGTCTGTCTCGCTATCTGTCTGTCTGCTTGTTTGTACACGCATCACTGCTAAAGTACTGTGTTCACTCAATCCTCAAGTAATATTTAGTCTTGGTTTCATTGAAATCGGTTCACTCTATCAAAAGTTATTGTAATTTTAATGACGACGTGACTTAAGTATGAGAGAAAAGTAGATAAATGGACTCAATACATTCAGAAGTTGCGGACGCAGTTAGTTGTTTATAAAACGGTTAAATATATGTATACTTCAATCGTTGTAAGTTCTTACTCGTGCAGTTATTCTTTATGTGGTTTAAACCTTTCATACCTTAATTACTCAACCGATAGTCATGGAATATTGCTTACAGATTGTTACGTATACAGAAAAGACATAAAATCCTCCCCTACACAGTTTAGTTGTTAAATTGGTCATCGAACACGTAATTATGTTTTCCAATATTGATTTGATACCAAGCCTTTCTATGGTGAAACTGTAATATCAGTTTAAGAACGTAATCATAGTAAAAAGGTGTCAATTTCATAAAATGACCAAAAAGTTACAACAATTGAATCATATATATTAATATTACTTAAGGAGTAATAACTGTACAATGTCAATAATGTTAATAACTCTTTGTACAATGAGTTCACATACAAGCACGTCTCATTAGACATATTTGACCATCGAGCTTTTTAATTCAAAAGCACAATTAAACACATTTATATCCATGACTATTTAAACAACATTCAGTAAATTATCTTGCAATATTCTTGATTATATTTGCTATCTTGTTTTCTTTTCCATTGGTTAATTTTAGTTTTTACTAGCGGGCCTGGCAGACGTTGTCCCGCCGTGATTATGAAAAAATCCTTGACAAATTATATACTAAAACATTCCTCATTAATCACTCTATCCACCAGTGAAAACAGCATGACAATCCGTTCGGTAGTTTTTGAGTTTATCGCGAACAGACAAACAGACGTGGTAGGGGACTTTGTTTTATACTATGTAATGATAATGATACATGAATTCATTTTCACTTCTGCATTTATTCTTATTTTATTTACTTCTCTTTGTCAAAGATTTATCAATATTTAATGTTGCATAATTTAATTTTTTTATTATTACTGATAGTGTAAATTGTATCGATATGATAAGGCGTTCTAGGTTTTCACTCTAGTATGTTCCTTATTACTGAAGAAGTTATATTATCCACAATTGTAAATAAATAACTGTGTTATTATAATATACAACGATTGAATTAGACATATGCTAGCTTTTAATTTAGCTCGGAACTTCGCTTGCATTGGGGAATTGCATAATTTCCCAGGTGAAAGGAAAGGAAACGAACAGACTCGCTTTTATATTTATATCATTATTATGGTTTATCGGACAATTAGATAGACAGAGAGACGTTGTCTTTTGTAATGGATAAGAATAGTTCATAAATGAAGCATAAAACAACAAGTTCCCTCAGAAAATTGATATCTCTTTTGTAATATTTAGAACTTAATAATTGGGTTTTATAATCTAAATATATAAAAATCCAGTGTCGCGATGTTTGTCCACGATTAACTCCGAAACTACTCAACCCATCTTCATGAAAGTTGGCATTTATGTATAAATTGGTCCAATTTGAGAGATAGGATAGTTTATATTTCGATTAATAACCTCAATATTTTTTAATTACAATTCTATGATTACTGTTATTAATTGTAAGTTTCATCAGTTTTGAACAAATTGCGTTTTAAACTAGTTTGTTAACAGATAACTGTAGGATCGACTGTTATAAATATCTCATAGATGGCGCTACGTTTTAATTTTGAATTTGTTTTTTAATTCCAGTTTATTTTATCGTTAATCTATTTACTACGTAACCTCGCTTTTTGGTATCAAAATTACGTCGACTCCTTACCCCATAATACTTTATCATAATATTAATTCAACTATGTAATAACTGAGCCACAGCAACGTGTGGCCGGTTCAGCTAGTAGTTTATATACTTTATGGATATAAACGCAGTTATAGAAGTTGCGAATTTTCTAGAAGAGTTTGAAACAATAGATTTACAGTGACCTTTCAAATATCGTTTATTCTTCGTCAGAGTGATACTTAATTTTCGAACTGTCTAAACTGGGTCCATCAATAAAGCTCTTTAAGTATGAAATACCCGAATCTATTAGTCACGTGCGATTTGACGAGCGGAGGACCATCGAAAGAATGGAACGACTCGCTTGTCGTTGGGACGCACGAGTTCGTCCCTTCCGGTACGATGGCCATTTGTCAAGGTTTCGCATCACCGGGGATTGTTGTATGCGCTGACTTATTTTGATATTTATTTCCATTTAACTCTAGCCCTTTAGAGGATTATCTTGGAAAATACGTACGTATTTTCTATTAAATATGTTCATTGGAGTGGATGTTCCGATTTACTGCGCGTTATCGAATTGGTTACTCTTTCTCATGCGATAAATTATTTCGCAAAATGCTAATCACATTAATTCTGCTACAATTTTTTAATATATTTATATGAACAATCAAACGATTTTATATTATTTTTAAAGTAAATATTTTATTTCGTTGTGATTTGAAAATTTATGAAACAAAACAACGACGTTAAAAAGAGACAAACATATGCGCGATTTAACATTCGACAGAAAAAGATAGAATACGTTACACAGTGTTACTTATATTCGCGGTCTCCTAATTGGTTATGCACTACCTAATAGTAGCTTTGGTCCAAGCGTTGTATGTGTGTTAGTATGCGTGTAATTTCGCTTGTGTATTACATAGCCTTGAGAAAAGCTACAAACACTCATAATATAACTAGAAAGCCGTATATACGTCATAAGCACTTCGACAGCGCCTTGTTAAAACTTGACTAGCTAGCTTATTTTTGACGGCTGTAAAATATAGTAGTAAGATAAAATATAGTAGACGGAAGTAAAATATACCTATTTCTTTTACCGATATTGAGTATATGCCATCTTACTTCCACATTTTACCTAAGACAGTGTGGCGTTACAATATTACTTTCCGTATGTGTGCGTTTTCGTGCCATTTGTTTTGTCAAAATATCATACAGTTAACGTATCTACAGCTTTTTAGTTATAATATCATGGACTATAAATATGTATATAGCCAAAGTATATCAACATATATGTTTCATATATAGCGTTAACATAAAAAAATTATCACTTTTCTAAGGGTACACTTCTATCACGTGTGAACTATACATACGTTATTTAGTAGCTATTGATAACACTAATCAATTAAAAAAAAAGTTCTATTCCAATGATGATTTTATTTATGAGCCACTATTTGCCATATTTCACGCTTCTTACGTGTAGTAATCTACAATATAACATTTGTTGTAAAAACCCCAATAATAATAAAGCTTATTTAAATAATAAGTCGTGGTTGAATTTTAACAACCGGACGTCCACTAGTTTTATTTAAAGTGACGTATCATTCGTAATATATAAAAAAAATATCCTCAGTTTTCGATAAAAGAAAAAAAAACATTGCAAAGAATAATTGCTGTAGGGTGTTTTGTAATAGGGATGGCGATCTGAGATTGATTAATTAAATAATCAGTATTTAGACATAGAAAAATCAATTATTTTAATCGATATTAAACATCGAATCGATTCAGTGATCGACCTCTGACATTATAAAGTCGTGATTAGATTTTTTTCTATTTAGATAATAATAAAAAACTTTGTACTCAAAAAAAACTCATAAGAAAAATTAAAGAAATCGTTTTTGAATAATCGAACCTCTAAACTTCAATGTTTTTATATCGACTCTACAGAACACGATTTGGGTCGATTTAAAAAAAGATTTTTTTTGCGAAAAATCACGTCCTTGTTTTGTAATACTCGCCAGACTAACTATCCACCACTAGTTGGAAATTCCTGTCGAGCACGCCTAAATATATTTCATCAGTTGCGTTCCAACACATTTAATTATCGTTCACGCGATATTCCATACAGAGGCCCATCAACATATGGCCGACGACCAAAGACAGACATGTCTAATACAGTAGAATCTCTATAAGTCGAACATCAAGGGGGACGCCAAAATATTCGAGTTATAGAGTTTTCGACTTATAGATATTCAACATAAAGAGATTGAAGAAAGAGATATTTTAATTGGTAATTGTTTTATTGGTAAAATGGTTATTAATATTCAGCCGCTAATGGTAAATAGCGAACAGTGGTGGGGAGACGCTCGTGGTTGATTGCAAACTGATGCAATACAAATATATTATCATAATAATAAAATGTAAAAGTGCACGCAGTGCATAAATCATATAGAATACCTAAAGAGCAGTTCGGTTGTGTAACTCCGAACAGAAATTGAGATTCGTTCTCAGTTTTCAGAGAGACTCAAAGTTTTCAGTTTACGTTTTACAGCACTCATGTTTCAACGGTTCTATTTGTAAACTGTTATACAAATTGATGTGTATTGCAGTAGAACCAAATTACTTATGACAATATTTCACTCGACAACAAATTACTTGCTTCGCTGAATTTAAAATGAAATCAAAAATAATATAATTAAGCACCTGACACCAAGCAAGCAAACACGTGTTAACGTTAGTCATAAATTGGTGGTAATTCCATTCATTGTGTACTCCTAAATTGCTTTCTAAGAAACAATGGTGTACTTACACTGTCGGTGAATTCTTAAAGTCGGTAATTTATTTTTCTTCGAACTATAGAGGTAATAAGTCTCAAATAATCAAGTTGTAAAGGTTGTAAAATAAAACATTGCTATGTTCGAGATACAGAGGTAAAATTTTATTTTTCGAGTTATATAGGGAAAATAGGTACCAAAATGACTTGGAGGGACTCACTGATTATTTCGGTTGACGTTTCGAGTAATGAATGTTTTGATGTTGGAAGGGAAGGGAACAAAAGATGTTTTCGAGATTTGGAGGTTTTTAACTTATCGAAGTTCGACTTTACGAGGTTCCTAAATAGTATTTAGTAAAAGCCACTATTCGAGCTATTTCTGACGTAAAATAAAACTCACCTGTTCCACCCACACGTTCGTTGTCATGATTTGATTCTTAAGATTCTGCAAAGAAGAAAACAAATTGGTTAATAATGAACAAAATAAAAAAAAAAAATCAAATTTGAAAAATATTTTTGGACTGAAACTTCTTAAACTGGGAGGGCTTTGAGATTCTGATCCGCAACCATTTTGTGTGACAAAAAGTGGTGGGGGTAAACACTGTGTTGGGTAGAGTGTTGAAAACACCATTTCTCCGATCACCTAAATTAAGCGACGTTCGGCGCGGTCAGTATTTGGATGGGCAACCGCCTGGGAAAACCGCGTGACGTAGGCTTTTTGTTGTATTTTGTTTATAGTAATGTTTATCTATAACACAAAAGTTTGATTTCTATCGCGTACTGTTGGTTGCAACTAACCAACATATCACCAAAATGAACTAAATCCAAGTGTGTTTTGTTTGTCCACGCTATTCTAACGGCCCAATCAATTTTGATGGAACTTTTACACAATAAACAAGACACTTCGAAGTATCATCTAGAATACATACCATTACTATATCCCATAGGAGTTAAGCGTAACGATAAAATTGATCAGAGATAACTTTAGCATGTCTTCGGTGAAAGTTTTATAAAAATAATTACATTATAATTTTATTAAATTAATGTATTTAATTTAAAACAACAAAAATATATAATTGACGCCAATAAAAATAAATAATTTCCATGTAAAAAAACAAAACCACTTTCATGGAAACGAAGCCGCGTGAATTAGCTGGTTGGTAATGATGTTATATAATTCATGGACGTATGGGCTTGAATGTCTGTTCCTAACAGATAAAAATAGCAACAATAACTCTCCATGGTAATTAATGAATTGCTATGATAAAATATGAAGGAAAATTTATAATAATCCATATAAATACAAATCATTTGCTTAATACGTATACACGCACGTCACTTCAGAACGGCTACAACTATTTGAGTAATTATTTGTTTGTTGTAAAAATTAATAAGTATTTTTGTCTAGGACCAAGAATGTATGAAGTAAAACTAAAAAAATAATGATCTAAAGTTATCCCGTAGTAGTTTCATGATACGTTTCCAACGACCTACAACTATTAAAAATACGTTGTCCGGTGAACTTTAACTTTAACTCTGCCCTCTCAATATGTTCTTGAGAATTTGATGTACGTCCGGAAAAACTTAGATAATCTAGATTTAGTAAAAGACCGACATAATGTAAATACCAGAAACCATAACAAACTGGTCACTCCATGTTTCAGGCTTCTAAGACCAGTAACAGTTTTTAGGTAATAGTGTTAGATTTTATAACAAAGTCCAAAACACATTACCGATTTGCCGGATAGTAGGTTAAGTGTTATGTCAAGCAGGTCTTAATACATAAAGGTTATTACAGGGTGGATCAGTATGTGAACGATAGCGACGTCTGGAAGTGACGCCTCTCTCTGTGCAACCACTAAAAACGAATGTAGCTTTATGTGTCTATTGTTGTAATAATAAAAAAAAATATGTTAGTTATTATGAAAAGATAAACCAGATCGAGTTTCTTGCCGGTTCTTCTCGATGACTGGGTTGTTTTCCGAACCGGTGGTAGTTTTGACGTTCATAAGTGCCTTCTCAGGGCCTAAATTGAATAAAGAGTATTTTGAATTTGATTTTGAAGCTGTTAAGACCTTGCTCAATAGCGTAGTCAGTTCGAGAAAAAAAAATTAAAAATACTAACGTAAATTTGAAAAGGCTTTATGCCAATACGCTTCTTAGGTAAAGATTTAACCTCGGGTTCCAATTTTATTCTTAGTACAGAATTGAAACTTTCTTGGTTCTGGTTTTCAAATCAAGTTTGAATTTTACATGACATACGCGTTTGCAACGGACCTCTCGAAGGTTCTACGATCAATCAACTGTAAATAGGCGAAACCTACGAAAATGTTACGCTCCGTATACCTTCACGCTTCACTTCTTTAGATCCTGAACGCCTTTGAGTTTTATGTTAATATGTCCGCTAGTTAAAATTTAATGTAGTTCAGGGAGCAATGAAAATAACTTTACTATCAAAGACGTACCGAAAATTAGTATTTTAAGAAGCAAAATTATTTATGATAGCTCTGCCCGCGACTTCGTCCACGTGGAACCTAATGTAAAAAGTGACTAATAAAATCATCTAAATGTATTAAGTCCATTTACTTATCTACTTTTCTCTCGTACTTAAGTCGCGTCGTCATAAAATTACAATAACTTTTGATAGAGTGCACCGATTTTGATGAAACAAAAACTAGCTCGACCGGGTTAGTACCACCCTCTCACAGAAAACCGACGTGAAGTAACAGTGCTTGTTTGCATTGTTGCGTTTCGTTTGGTCAGTGAGAGCGCCGGAGGTCCCATCTCCCCTCCCCTTCCCCCTTCCCCCTTCCCTTACCCCCTCTCCCCCAAGACAGGTTGGCAACGCACTTGCGACTCCCCTGCTGTTGCAAGTGTCTATGGACGGTGGTGATCACTTAACATCAGGTGACCCACATGTCCGTTTGCCTCCTATGATATAAAAAAAAAAAGTGACACTCGAAGATATGCTTTATGATTTTCTTGGTGAGGTTTTATTGTAAACCCAGTACTTTATCAGTGATACGTACTCATAGAAAAAGACATAGATAAACAATTCTAAAAATGATTGAAATGTATTTTATTGCTTACTCCAAGACACCTACAACGTTTTTTATCACAAAAATCTAAAAAGTACAGACGCGTTAGATTTACATTCTTATTATTAATTATACTAATTAATAATACAAAATTTAAGAGATTGTTTGTTTGAACACGTTGAAGACTGGAATTCCCAGTCAGATTTGAAAAAATCTTGTCGCATTTTATAGTGTATTTTTTTAATAAGGAGCATCACGCTATGACACTTAAGAGCGGAGTAGTTACCATTCAAGATGTACATTAGGAAATATGTAAATCTGAAATGAAGTGCGGGCAGGTCGTGTCGTCCGGACGGGATATTAGAGGTCAAGAGCGAGCGGACAACTGACGACACCCGAACATAACCGAGTACGGGCGAACTGTAAATACCTATGGCAGTGAAGGACTATACCATATGGCTTCTTACACAACAATCGGAATTATATGGAATGTATTGAAGTTTACATAAATGAATTAATAGTATACTCCAAAATTAAATACAAATGAAACCACGTCGCATAGTTCTACACATACTGATCTATGAAGAAACATGATACGGCGAAGTAATAAATTGAACAAAGTAAGTAATTAAAACCAGTAACAGTTTTTAAGATAATAGTGTTAGGTATTACAACAAAGTCCCAAAGCATATTAGCGATTTGCTGGACTGTAAGTTTAAGCGCCATGTCAAGCGGATTTTGACATCAAAAGGCTATTATAGAGTGCATTAATATGTGAACGATGGTTATGTTTGGAATTGACTCCTGTCTCTATGCATTCACAAAAAAACGATTGTAATGTGTAATGTATCTTAAATATGTAAGTTACAAAGATAAATCAGATCGAGTTTTCTGTCGGTTCTTCTCGATGAATGGGTCGTTTTCCGAACCCGTGGTTGCTTGGACATTCATAAGCGCCTTCTTAGGGCTTAGATTGAATAAAGCATTTATGATTTTGGTTTTTTATAAGGTTGTCCTAATACAGTAAGTAATTTGCGCCCGAGCTTCTTGTTAAAGATAAATTCTACAGATATCTTAATATAACGTTGTTTCAAACTTTCAAGATTCCTTCCTGTCTAATTGCCCGTTAAGAAAGCGCGTCTGAGAAAATTGCATTCCGCACTGGTGCAACTTTGAGTCAGTTCGACTGGCTTTTCCGATGTTAAAATTCCATTCTCGTTTGTAACTATTCGTTCAACATTTATAAGGAATGTGAGTTCAGAGAGAAGTTGTTTTTTTATTTTACGTATTTGTAGAAACATTTTTCAATGCTTTGTTGTGGTTAATTGATAAAGTTTATGTCAAGGTATTTTTAATTGAAGCTGTTAGTACGTTACACAGTCTGTATAATATAACACAAGTTATAACGTACTCAAAACATTGCAAGGCCACGTAAACAATATTTATATCCCAAACCAGAAATTCCCAACCTGTGGTACGCATACCCCTGGGGATATACACTGGGTCCCATCGGGAATGCGTGAAAGTTGTATTGGTAATGATGAAAATACTGAGAAGTTAAAGCAGTTTACTTATATAAACATTACTATGATGTATATATATTATAGTAATCACTACATATTATAAAACAAAGTCCTCTGCCACGTCTGTCTGTCTGTTCGCGATAAACTCAAAAACTACTGAACGGACGTTCACGTGGTTTTCACCAGTAGTTAAAGTGATTCGTGAGGAAGGTTTACGTATATAATTTGTCACGGTTTTTTTTATAATCAGGTCGGGACAACGTCCACCGTTCTCGCTAGTGTAACAATAAATTAATAATATAATAATAAAAATTAATACATTTTTTTTAATGAACATAAACTCAGTGACTCTCTGTAGATCACTAGACGTCTATTGGCATATTACTAGGTATATTTTAAAGTTATGATTAATAATAGATAGACATTAAGAGAAACCAGACACGTTTTTATGAGTAGGTATGGTAATGTACCAGATTGTTGTTGTGATGTGATGTTATATGTTACCAGAGTAGCGGTACTCATAGACGAAAATATTTAATAAGTGTACGGAAACGAAAATGTTGGGAAACACTGTTCTAAACAATGGGATAGACTTGTACTCTGTAAAGAATTCATATATTTAATTATCATGTTGAAACAATATAACTGTCCTAAAATTAAAAATTTGCACGACGTGTGTAACATTTTAGTTTCCTTTGTCACATAAAGACAATTACTGTGACTTAAAGTACAATCGTCTACATTATATTGGTTCATTTTTAATGCTTTTTAGATACAATTTGTACTTGCATACAAACGCATACTTGTAATTATTTTGTATCTGTATTATTTACATTTAACTTCTAACTTATTGCATACATTAATTACCTAACGTAACAAAGCAAATGTTAAAGAGATGTCAAGGTATTCAGTAGTTTTCTAGTCATTAACGTAGTAACGGACAAACACAGGAAGATATAACCTTTTGTAAAATGTAAGTTTTTTTTTAAGTTACTGTTTTTTTTTATAGAAAATTCTTTACGCGTGTTGAGCGGTGTTTGACAGGAGAAAAACTTATGATTTCGTGTCGGCGGCATGCTAGTAAAACGTAACGTGTTGCGCTTACGTCAGACTAGCGACGCGTGGTATAGCGGCCTGTGTACATGTTGTTTTATATATAGATTGTGCAGCCTATCATATATTTGACTAGCCCCTGCCCGCGACTTCGTCCGCGTAGTAATAGTTACTACTCTGTGCTAACGCTGACACGCAGCAGAAGCTCTCAAAAAGAATAAAAACATCTCGATTTTGAAACAGTTTTCATCTGTGCTCCGCTCCTATTGGCCTTAGCGTGATGATATATAGCCTATAACCATTCTCGATGAATGAGCTACATAACACTAAAAGAATTATTCAAATTGGACCAATAGTTTCTGAGATTACCCCCTACAACGTCACAAACTCACAAACTTTACCTCTTTATAATATTAGTGTAGATTAATTATTGTTCAGAGTGCCAACAGATGTGAAAACCACACTTATGTTAATAATTTCAACAAACCAACTCTAAAATTT
Source organism: Antheraea yamamai (assembly GCA_036509395.1). Taxonomy (NCBI): domain Eukaryota; kingdom Metazoa; phylum Arthropoda; class Insecta; order Lepidoptera; family Saturniidae; genus Antheraea; species Antheraea yamamai. The sequence continues at coordinate 3,395,576 of AP028444.1, read as the reverse complement.
AAATATTGCCATTCACACTATAATTAATATAAAAATTCAAAAGTGAACACAGTTACGTCACTGTTTTGAGTTTTCACTTCAGTCAGCAGTCCTTAGGACTGCCTCGACTTTTTTTTTTATGCAGACATTGCCTAATGATTTACATAGATGTAGGGTTTTTTCTAAGTCCGCCTGGCTAACTGCTACCCTCGAATTGCAAATCTGTTGTCTAGCACCTGTTTATTGTGTTCCGGCAGATGCACTTGAAATCCATCCCTTAGATTTAGCGTATTTACCATCTCAGACTGCACCGCCATTTCACATCAGGTGAGATTGTTTTTTTATATCATATGATGCACGCGCAGCGAACGTGATGTTAAGTGAACACCACCATCCATAGACACTTGCAACACCAGGAGAGTCACATGTGCGATGCCAGCCTGTGTTTGGGGGGCGGGGGAGAGGGGACGGGGAAGGGGGAAGGGAAGTGGGCCTCCGGCGCTCTCACTGACCAATCGAAACGCATCAATGCAAGCGCCGTTACTTCACGTCGGTTTTCTATGAGAGAGTGGTACTACCCCGGGCGAGGCGACTCATTCATGCTGAAACCAGTAATAGCTTCAGCATGGCTCTAACACCTACAGAATTCGAATTGTGACTGCGGTCAGAAGTGACAACTCAAAATAATGAAATAAATGTGTTCTCTTTTGAATTTTCATATTAATTACAATAAATATACACAATAAATATAATTATAATTACAATAATATTGTTACTATTATGTCTCTATGTATAAATGTGCCTATGTAATGTAAATAAATAATGTTATGAACAGATGAGCTAATAATTCTTTATGTGTAAATATGTCTATGTAATGCGAACAGATAAACTGTCGTATTTCTTATGTACTTAGTCTTCTATGTTTAATGTGTCTTTATGTGATATTTAGAAATATCGTTTATGTCAGAATTAGAAAATAGCCGCCAAAATGGTTATTACTATTATTTGTCTTAAATTCTACGGAACCATCACTGAAAGTATAATATCAATTTAATGTAAACATGTAAATGTATGGATGAACGTGCCGCAGTAACGCACGTATAATGTACTAGATGTAAGGACATAATTGTAGTGGTAAACCCGGCAAAATATGTTTTGCCACCGGCTCGTTACATGCGATTAAGTTAATTGTGAATACTCTGAAAATATACAGTCCACTGAAGTTGAAGTTATAAAAGTTATTGCTGTTTTATTGAACGAAGATTTCTGGAAACACTGACCCCATTAAGTATGATTAGAACAATTACTATAATGGCAATATTTAATTTCAGAATTTGTTTATTGATATTATTAACATTAGTGTGGTTTTCATATCTATTGGCACTTGGAGTAATGATTATATATATTTTTATAAAGTCTATTAATCAATCAAACATATAATGAGCTGCATTATATTAATGTTACATGTACACAGGACCTTATACTACTCGTTACTAGTATGACGCAAGCCGCACAAGTGCAATCCGGCCGGTCATTCTTTATTTAGCATGTCATAACGCGAAATTATAAATTTATCTCCTGCCAAAAATTCCGCTCAATTCCGCGCCTAAAGAAGTTTTTACTTCAAAAAATACCGTTCTTATGGATAGGCCAAATATATATTAACGCGAGAAAAAGTAAGTATTAAACGCTGAACAGTATAGCGGTAGTAGCTAGAAACAAAACGGTTTTCACGTTTTTTCAGTTTTAAACATAAATAATTGGAAGACATTCATATTTGCACTTCCCTATATATACTAATAATATAATAACAGTAATCCATTACACCGTTACAACAAATTATAGGTTCAATAACAACAATTAATATTATCATATAACTTTATCGTCAATATAAAATAATAGGACGGTCTTAAACGAAGATTTACGGACGGTTTCAGGGTTGTCACAACATCGTAAACATTTGAAGGGGCGTTAAAGTTATCGTGAGTTGTTTTCGTTGACGTTAAATCGTGTGAGTGCTATTTAAATGATGGTTACTTCTATATTATATATAAATGAATTTAATACTAGACAAGGAACGTGACGTAACGATAATTTAGTATTTTATTATTATTAAAGTGTAGTAATATAACACGTATTGTATTCTATATTCTGATACAGGCCTTTAGTCCACATGAAGTTGACCATAAAGTGATCATAATCCTGAAGCCGATAATAAAGAAGCTACTTTTCAGTAGTCAGTTAGAATACCTTGTATGCAAATGCCCGTTGGAAGTTAAACCTTTTTCAAAATATAGTAAATTTTCAAAAAAAAGTATTAACCGACTTCAATTTCAATCAAAAACCCATAAGGCACTAAAAAGCGGAAAATAAATAGTTTATCAAATTAACCAAATTAAATAAAACATATGAATATGTGTGCTACCTAGAGATGTATTGGAAGTCGGTGCCAACCGAAATTTCAAATTTGTTCCAGGTAAAAATGTATTACAGAGACGCGAGAGTGGACTTAAACTTTGTACCTATGATATGATTTTCGGTTCGCACCGACTTCCAATACATCTCTAGGTAGCACACATATTCATATGTTTTATTTAATTTGGTTAATTTGATAAACTATTTATTTTCCGCTTTTTAGTGCCTTATGGGTTTTTGATTGAAATTGAAGTCGGTTAATACTTTTTTATGAAAATTTACTTTATTTTTCCATTTTTAGTGTACATAAATATATTTTACTACCCGTGCCCGCGAACTCCGTTCCGCCTTAAGTATATTAAAATATGCGCATTTTTGCGGTATGGTATCTATCGGTATGGTATGCGATATGGTTTCAATTGGTTGTACAATAAGTACAATAAGTAACGTTGGTACGAACGCAACCTTATCAATAATCCGCGATAGTTTCTACCACCAAATCGGCTACCATCGCTTCACACATAATACACCTTAAGTAATGTAATTACAATGCTTGCGTCATGTTAACTTCAGAAGATTTCATGTTAAGATCAGAACTTAACCAAATTCTCATCAAATTACCCTTGAAGTACATCCTTTCCCATAAAAAATGAATCATCGAAATTGGTTAGCGTGATATTGAGTTATTCGTCTATTTGTCGTTTACATAATTAATGCAAATTTAAAACTTATACGGTTTTGCACTGGATGCCGTTGTCGGAACTGGACCAAATTTAAATGGGACCACACGGGAAGTACCAGATTTCAAATAAAAAAAGAAGAATCAAAATCGGTTCACCCAGTCCAAAGTTATGAGGTAACAAACATAAAAAAAAAAAAATACAGACGAATTGATAACCTCCTCCTTTTTTTGAAGTCGGTTAAAAATACATTAAACGTTAAAAAAAATCAATAGATGCACAAAGAGCAGTCAATTCCAAACATCACTATCGTTCACATATTGATCCACTCTATAATAGCCTTTTGACACCAAAACCAGCTTCACATGGCGCTTAACTTTCCGGCAAATCGATAATATACGATGGTACTTTGTTGTAAAACCTAACACCATTACCTAAAAAAACTGTTAATGGTTTTACTGAGTCCGAAACATGGGATGCCTGAAATATAATAGACCCCCCTTGCTATGCAGTAAAAATAGATTTAGGAGTAGTACTTCGAACATATCATAATTTCGACATTTCAGCGTTCACTTCTAAAAAAAATTATTCGAAATAACCATATTTTTCAGTGCTCTCTACACTGATGTATTTTAAAAGTATACATTAAAAAAAGCTGTTGCTCGATGGAACATCTAATAGTGCGGTTGGAGTGAAATCAAGTTATATCGAGTCACGCAGCTCGGTAAGCGTCAAATTTATTTTACCGCCATCTATCAATCATGCCTCGTACTGCATTGTTAATTGTGTGTATTTTCAATGTTTAATACTTTTATGTTATCAATGAATTTGTATTTCAAGCTGTCTGTGGCTTCTTTTTTGAAAAAATAAATAAATGTTTTGTTTTATTATGCGAGGAAGTTTCGATCATAAAACTTTATTCTGTTTTATCCAATTGTATTATTGTGTAATAACACTTTTTAAATATTGTTTTTTTTTCATTATTTTTGATTTCTCGATAGAATCTTTCCTACAAAATGTAATTATCATTATTGAGTTGAATTTTATAAATATTCTTATAACAATAAATTCACATTGTAATAGTTTAAATTAAATAAAAAAAAACACCGCTATTAAATACCAATAAACAGTACAATTCTTTTATGTATAAGTAACAATGGTACCTTATTATTTATAAGTTTCACTAGCTTTAATTTTATAAAATGCAGTCAAAAAATTTAGTAAAAAAATTACGTTGCATAGTGAGTCGATGATGCGACCGAGTTAAATGATGTAGGTATTTACACTTCAGGTCTTCTGGGTAATACTTGGTACTCGACAGGTGATTAGCCCAACTCCGGCCTCTCATAGCATAATTTCTGGCCAAGATTTCGTATTTCGTAATTGTTCCGTTTTTAAGGGTTGTAGAAAATAAGCTATAGAGTGTAAATTAATATTCTAGAGTACAGATAAACAAAGCATTTCTTGTGCTAATTATTAAGCATCGTTATATGTTTCTTATAAACTAATATTACCACAGATATTCAACCCTTTCAAAAATAATATATATATATCTGGATGGTTGCTGTGGCTAGTTATTGATATATCCCAATTCAACAATAAATTCAAACTAAAAATTAAAATATGGCGCCATCTATGAGATATTTATAACAGTCGGTACTACAGTATTCAGTCAACAAATTAATTTATTGCGCCATCTGTTCGAGACTGATGTAACGTACAATTAAAAACAATATTCAACATTGACAATAATTTAATTTGTAATTAAAAAATATTAAGCCCATTTATCGAAATATAAGTTATCGTATCTCTCAAGTTGGATCAAATTATACATAAATGCCAACTTTCATTAAAATCGGTTGAGTAATTTCGGAGTTCATCGTCGACAAACATCATGACGCTGGATTTTTATATATTTAGATTACTTTAATAAAATATTCATTAAAAATTACTTATGTCATTTCAAGTGTGAGTTTTCACATACAAACTTAATAGGGTAAATGTATTTCTTGATAATAAAGTCTACAAATATAATTAAAATTAGACACTAAATAACCGACATGTCGTAGTTATTTAAGCTACTGAACATCCAATAACTGAATCCATCAACGCGTCACCAAGATCAAGCCGGATTTGAGGGTGCCATGATATATACTAAGGGGTCCATGATATCTTACGTTAGGGCGCCGAGTGAATTTACGACGCGAACTCGCCTGACAGTTTCTATACAAACAAGATACGCGGATCGATGTATTATAATGTCTTTTTAATAATTTATGATCTTCCTCGTAAATTTTTATTTTTTACATGAACCAAATATTAGGTCTTTACCTATGAAATTGCCGTTTTGTATGAAAAAATTTAAACCAATTTTTTTCATGTATTTTTTATTTGTATTAATCGAAGTAATCACCCATGCAATCAATGCATCTTTGCCAACGCAGTGGCAGTTTATTGATGCCCTTCTCAAAGAAATCAGCTGGACGGGAGACAACAAATTCTTTAAAGGCATTTTGTACTGCCTCTCGGGTATTGAATTTTTTTCCCGCCAAGGAGTTATCCAAATTCTGGAAAAAGTAGTAGTCTGTAGGCGCAAGGTCTGGTGAGTAGGGCGGATGACGGAGAAATTCTAACCCCAGTTTTTGCAACTTGGAGACCGTCTGCTGTGCAGTATGAGGTCGCGCGTTGTCGTGCAGGAGCAGCGGAGACGAGCGATTGACCAATGCTGGTTGGAGATGTGCCAGCTTCTCCATCATTGTGTTCAGTTCTTCACAGTACACATCTGCAGTAATGCTCACCCCGTTTGGTAAGAAGCTGTGATGAATCACACCGGCGATAGACCACCAAACAGTGACCATCACTTTTCTAGGGGTAAGTTTTCGTTTAGGGCATTATTTAGGTGCTGAACCAGGATCCAACCAACTTGCTGAGCGCTTGCGGTTATCAAACAGAATCCATTTTTCATCGCAGGTAACAATGCGGTTCAAAATTCCTTCATTTGTGTGTCTGTTGAGCAGTGCAAGGCACATCTCGATGCGTACTTCGCGCTGGCGATCATTGAGTTCGTGGGTCACCCATTTGTCAAGCTTTTTTACCTTGCCAATTTGACGCAAATGGACTAATATTGTTTTGACGCTAACGTCGAAATTTGCTGCTAATTTAGCCGTAGATTGTGTATCATCAGCTTCCACAATCGCCTTTAATTCGTCATTGTCGACCAAAGTCTTCGGACGACCGCGAGGTTCATTTTTCAGGTCGAAATTCCCAGAACGGAAGCGAGCAAACCAATAACAGGTGGTGCGTTGGTTTGTAGTGTTAGCTCCGTAAACGTCGTTGATGTTGCGTGCCGTTTTTGCCGCGTTGCTGCCACGATGGTACTCATATTCCATAATTACTCGAATTTTTAACGTATCCATGATGACAAAAAAGATTGAAATGCGATGAAAATGTAACACTAATCAATAAACAAATGACTACTTTTGGAAAAAGAATTCCATGTTTTTAAAATAAAATTAATTTGAAATTAGGATTCCTAGCCAAACAAAAATTATTTTGATTTGAAATGGCCAGTACTGCAGAACGGCAATTTCATAGATAAAGACCTATTATTAAATTAAAAGCAAAGTGTGCCGTAAAGACACACGATAGAAGTGAAACTTCTGTATTACAGTGAAACATTTTAACATAAATAATACAATAAAATGTTGCATTGGAGCTTTTTGTTATACCTCAGAACTAAGAATTATGACAATATACGTTGCCAACAAAATCCTTCGAATAGGAACGCAGCTACGCGAGCACTTTTGCTATGTGACAGACACCTATAACTCTATTATTCTTTCCCTCAATCTACACATAATCTCTCCCATTCTTATTTAAGGTCTTATTACAAAAAAGGAACCCTATTGATAAAGTAACGCTCTCTATCTCATATTTAGAGGATTATTTTTAAACGTAACAATCAGTAATTAAAAGTATCAGAAATTAAATTATTCAAGAGCCCCTTGACACGACTTTTTTGGGTCTAACGTATAAAAGATAATACTTACTAGCGACAAACAGATTATAATATAACCATAAAGCTAAACCTATGAATAAGAAAAACCAAGTGAAGTTTAACTTTTGCGAAAGAACTATGAAGATTTTGAAATATGTGAAAAAGAATAGAAAATTGAGTCAATACATCATTCAAATATATTGTTTGTTGCTTATCGCTAATGCTATTAATTATTAAATATACAATACAAATAAATACGTAAAACAAAAAGAAAACATGAATCTATAAGCATCACAACTAATTGATAAGAAAATGTATGATATATTAAATCTATAAATACCATAATACGCATTAAGAAGTTTTTGATTTCAAATTCACGAATTTGTATTCTGGTACTTTGCTTCGAAAAGGTTTTGATAGCTTTGTTGTGTCGAATTGTGTAAGATAAAACTACAGAAAGAGTCATTTGTTCACATTAAAAAGATATTTGTGAAGTTGAAGTCTTTCTTAGACCTTGCTTTATTATAAGTGTAGATATTTCGTAGTACAAAGTGGAATAACTTGAGAATTTATGTTTGTCTAGCATAGTAAGTAGTTAATTAAGATAATGATTTCGAACGAACAGCTTATATTCAGTCTATCTCTTATATAGTTAACTAGCGGGCCCGGCAGACGTTGTTCCGCCCTGATTATGAAAAGTAAAATAAACTCTATTGTTAACGCCCCCGCAACCCCCCTTGTGGGTGGAATTTCGTAAAATCCGTTCTTAGCTGACCTCTACTCGGCGAAAGGAATATTCCTACCATATTTCAAGTCGCTACGCCTTATAGTTCCAGAGATATCGTGATTAGTCAATATATAGGTGGGAATCTCTTATATATATTATATAAGAAGATTGGAATAGTTATGAACACGAGTCAACTGGAACCAGATCGTAAAGTCTTGATGATTTTATTTTAACCAATTTAATAGACATGGGCATGGTAAATAAATACGTTCTTATATAGTTGTTTACAATTATAGGAGATTAATACCGAAACCTTTGAATCAGGTTATTAAGATCTGCTGTTATTCTATGATGGAACTTAATTGAGGATAATCTAGTAAATAATAAGGTGTTTTCTTATAGAGTATCTCTTGTTATCACATAATTTTAAAGCATATTTAAGAAATTAAATAAATTTGTAGCTAAGTCAAATTCACGATGTTGCACTCAAGACAATAATTGAAGCCGAGGTTCTATGATTTTGGCACCCTTGAGTTTGTTGCTATACTTGGCGAAGCTATAAGGCCCGTCAGGACAACAGCCAATAGTCAATTAGTCAATTCAAATAAAAAAAAAATTAAAAAGATTCCCCAGGAATTCATCATAATTACCAGGGATCTTTGATTTATATTATCCACGGTACGCTTTAAAAATAAAAGTTAATAATTTGTGGCGTAAAAATTAAATCAGTATGATAATTACTTAAAGTACTCTATTAGCATTCCGAGAATTATACATATTTATGATACGAGCGCAGACACACACACTCACTTTTACACATACACTCATCATAACTACACACACCCTCTTTCACAATTTAACATTTATTTACTTATTATCTATATGATCTTTGTTTCTTCTTTGACTTAACTTTAATTCTTAAAATGTAATGTAAATTCCTCTAAATATTATAAGCCAATACGCGCCACCATTAATTAAGGGAAAATTTGTAATCAGGCATTAGGCTTCCATGATACAGGCATTGCCTAGTTTGGGGCCATAGTTAAGGCTATATTATGTAAAATATTCTAGTAAATAAATATATTAATTAATCCCTGCAGGATTTTTTTCCTTAATTTTTAAATTATTCATTATCGAATTGTATTATTTTATTGTCTTCTTAATTTTTTTATAATTCTTTCTTCTACTTTTATTGTTTTCCACATCGCATCTTATGATGGTTAATGCTGTAGTCAACTATAATTAGTGACATAAATAATTTTAAGTTTTTTCCATGTATGTGTAAGTTTTTACCTTATTATTTTTATGTTACTGTTCTTGATTCTTATGATAAATAAAAAAAAAAATATTTGTATTTGTACATACGTTGTCTAAATACTTTTAAATGGTAAGTAATGAAGGGCGTTCAATTTTCTGTCTGAAGGAAAGGTTTCCAGAACGCTGATCGCATTTTCAATTTGTAATCGTTATACGCTGACGAGACTGCTTATACGAGACACTGGACAATCCTCTGCTCGTGAATCGATTTGATCAGAACTTTTTAGTATCAGATGAATTGCAAAGCTAAGTACTGCATGCTTTAGGATCTGGCCCTAATCATCCTATTGACAGCCAGTACAGGAATAATTCATCATTTTTTAAAATTTAATTAACACTTATTGGTGTTAATGTATTGTATATACAGCGATATTGTAATAATATTGTTTCGTTTTGCAAGATCTGAAAATAACGCACGAATGTCCTAAAGACTTAGTTACAATGGAGCGCACCCATAACGACTATCGTAAATACCTAATGTGCCTCTGAAAAGAGATATTTGTTCATCTGATCAGAACCAATTTGACATCAACTCTTAGATAGTATCTGAAGCTGGTTGTTCCTGGTCTGTGGATTGCTCTATATCTTAACTGGTTTTGCAATTTGCTATTTTATTATTATTATCTCTAGTACTTTGCTTGACTATGGACTCCAATCAGTGACGGGTATACAAGTCTGCCGCCTGTAGGCTATTCAAATTTTGCCGCCCCTAAGGACCTCTACAATTTGATATCCCAGTTCATAATCATATTAATTACATTTTTTCTGCCAGTGAAATAGCAAAGTTATTATTTGTGCTCCATCTACCTAATTACACCACCTTTTTCCCGTAATTACTATGATTGTGAGGTATGGTGTCGATGGATCACTTTCTAGAATTATAAATGTGAAGCTTTTTAATTTTTGTAAGACATTAAAAAATATAACCCCAAATTTGCCGCTTCTAAAATCTGCCGCCCTAGGCTTCAGCCTACTCAGCCTACTGGTAAATCCGCCACTGACTTCAAAGCCATTCGTTAACCAATATCTCGGACATCTACGTAGAAGGTAAATTGTCATACCTTTAGCTGATCATCGTCTTCGGTATTTTGCTTAAATTTTAATTCCAATGCCGATTATTAGCCCAGACGTTGGGCATGTATTTAAAAGGTAAATTATCATTCTATTAGCTGAACTGAGTAGAATAGCAGAAACCATTTAGATTAGGTGTCAGTACGTGCGTACGTACGTGCGTACGTACGTGCTGTATCACTAATGACTCGATATACCTCCGTAGGAGAAAAGTAAATTCCGTAGGCTGCCATGCGAGGGACAAGGCTCATTAAAGTTTATAATTGGTTTCAGAGGGTGTGCGACGAGAGGCACTCGAAAATATATCGCTGACCCGTTGATAAATTATTTCATAGTCATTAATATTTAAAACTATTTTAACATGCATCTGGTATAATGAGCTATAAGCCAGATTAGTTATGTATTACGAGGCTTCATCAGATGTACCAGACAAATTTTATTTTTTATATAGGTTGAGGCTCAATAGCCTTTAAATCTACGATTAAATGCTATTTAGGTCATGTTCTTTATTGCGAAAAGATGTGTACATTTTAAAGGAACTTCTTTCAATTTTTCAGAATTTTCCTCTTTCTTATTCTCTCATATTGACTGCATTAGATAGATGTTTTACTTGTTACTCAACCCTATTGGCTTTTCAGGGTTACTCAGTTAAATTCGAATTATAAGGTAACAAATAATACTGAAAATTCCAGTTTTTTAGCCAAGTTCTTCTGTACCACCAACATATGAGCCTTTAAATACAGTAACGCAACTTTTTTATTTCCAATACCTATAGGTTTAACATTGTTTGACTTAAATACCATTTAATGTTGAGTGATGATCTGGTCTAATAGCGCACTAAAACTCAAAGACTATGACTCTGAAGTGGATCTGCCGGAACATAGCTAAACGTACCTGGTTTTTCAACTTGGAAATGCTCTAACACCATTGTATGGTCTCATCATGATGTTGATACAAAACATCATTATCGCTTCAAAATTATGTGTCACTATCTTCATTATAAAAATCATTCATAGTAACTGTTTCTTGCTATTAATTGTTCACACACTATATATATTAAAACATTAAAGGGCTTTTACTATGCAATTTTCAGGACAAAAATAAAAAAGATCTACTAGCGAAACATTAAAAAGGAAATACAACATTTACTTATATCGAAAATTAACCACATTGTCTTACAAATTACAACCGCTTTTTTCGCAGAATCATTAAACTGTATTTTATGCAGGAATTTTAACTAACACCATCTGTTGTAACTTGAGAGCTAGTCGGAGTGACGAGTAATTAAACTTTATAATTGCTTCTGGTGAGGTCAACTGTGGCCAGGGTTGTCGCACACAACTTTACAAAAACGGATTTTTGAAATAAACTCATTTAACACTGATCTATGAAATATAGATTACCTCGGATGATGATCGTAAAACAATTGAAATCTGTATGTATACAAAAAAAAAATTTTTTTTGACAACCTATCTTCTAATACATTATTACTGCCATTGTCGAGTAGGTAAATGATATTACAAGTTTATTGCGATCATTTCTATAAACTAACAAGATGGTGGCCGTCTTGTTAGAACTTTCCTGGGAATTTATGTGGCAACTCAGAATCTATGTTCCGTGGTATTATAGGAAATCCACTTCACTTGTGCACAATAATCAAACTATATTACGTAAAACACCACTAATATTATATAATATAGAGCCAAATAACACAGGATTATGAATTAAATATAAAGTCTACTACATGACATTCGAAGATTCCGCCAAAAACTCCATTATACAAATTTACAAGCTCACTATTTAGACAGTAGCAATATTTATAGAGGACATTCCGCACTCGATTCTCGTTCTAATGAAATAAAAAAAAATAGATGCTTAATATTTGACCTAATTATCTAGAAAAATACAAAAATTATACTCTATCCTCTGCGCGTCTATGTTGAAGCACAGTGTCTATGACCATCGGGTGATTTCACTTTCACCTGAAAGGGAACGTGGAAACGTCAGGAACAAAACAAAAGGGCATATTGCCCGTTTTATTATCGAAAGTTATTAACTCCGGGTCGCCTATTGTAGCTTTTGGCACCGGTCATTGTACTTAGGATTATTACGACTATGTTTATACTTTTGAAGGTATTAGAACAAACTTTAACTTAGGTTTTCTTGGTTGTTTATTAGTATTTGTTTTGATATTATTATTTTATATGTTAAATGTGATCATGGCGTTTCATATCCTAGAATAAGCGAGTATTTAACGTTTCACCTGGTATACGTAAATAAGTCAATACTCGCGGTTTTGACGCTGTCAAATTTATATTCTATTCCTTAGCGCTAGAAGTTAGATAACTTAGAATTCACTTCAGCAACCAGTCTATGTGACGCATAAATTAGTTCATCAAATTGCATTGGTAGGTTTTGAGTTTATCGCGTTTAAATATTTCCTCTTTATAATATTGGTTTGTTTGATCTCTGATATAAATAAAGCTGCTTCATTATTGTCATTATTATAGTATAAAACAAAGTCCCCTACCGCGTCTATCTGTCTGTCTGTTCGCGATAAACTCAAAAAGTACTGAACGGATTTTCATGCGGCTTTCACCAGTGGACAAAGTGATTCGTGAGGAAGGTTTTGGTATATAATTTTTCAAGGATCTCTTTTTTAGTTAGGGCGGGACAACGCCTACCGAGCCCGCTAGTTGATATATAAATAAATATTTGTATTATATTTTGCTTTCTTTTGAATTGATTTTATACCTCCAAATCATTGATATACAGAAACCCAAGATGTAAACTTAACGTCTCACAACCGGCACATAAAGACGAGTTCATAATTTTGGAATATGTAGTCATTTCAAACAGTCTCGCGTCGCTTGCGTCCTTGTAAAAACAACTTTTAATCATACAAGTAAGGTTGAATTTGCAAAATCATAAGTTAATCGCCTAAATATAAACACCTATGTATATTGGGGAGTTTTTACGCCCGGTTTTGAGCGCTACTTTTATTCGAGACTTTGTACCTTGGGTTTTTATGTCGATGCTCCAGATATATATATTTTATTAAAATCGAATTGCAACTCCAGATAACCTGTAGTTAGCATGTAGATAACACTAAAAATAAGATTTTAACAAAGCTAGTTGATTTATATTGATAGTTCACACATTAATTGTATGATTTGCTATGGTATCAATTTGGTATTTAATGCAAGCGACAGTAACCCTAATAGAACTTCGGGCAACTACAGAATAGTATTCGAAACTTTGATAGAAACCGTGTTACAGTTACTAATATATTGAGATAACTTTGATCTCAACAATTTATATAACACTTGATTTCATTCAAGTAATTTAATATTTAGTACAATTGAATATAATTTAAACGAAGCCCTGCTCGTTGAAAGATGAATTGAATATAATTGAAATGTTATAAAACGTATTATTTATAATTATATCTCATCTTCCTCTTTGGTAGTCTCTAAATTTTAATACCAATATCCAGTGCTGTCACTGACCGAACGAAACGCAATAGTGCAAACAATGTTACTTCACGTCGGTTTTCTGTGAGAGGATGGTACTACCCCGGAGGAGCCGACCCATTCATGCTGAAACTAATAATAGCTTCAGAGTGGCTCTACCACCTACCACCTCTTTTTTTCGTAAGTCTAATGTTTCTCAATATTACTCTTATATGATTTAAATATTTTCTTATTATTAATAGCGTAAGTTAATTTAAGTATATACGTGATAAAGCATTTTAGGTCTTCAGGTTAGTTTACTACCCATTATTATTGTCATTGTATTGTTGTTGACTGTTGCTATATCCACATATAAGTAAATAAATAATAGAAACTGTCCTAAAATATTCCTAACAAGTCTAATTTTTTATCGAATCTTATCCGTTTAAAACAAATATATTATACAATGGTTTTATGATTTTAATTTTAGTATTAATGATATTTTCATATACATTTTCTTTTTCAATTGGATTTAACTTATTTTGAAATGTAATGATCCAATTGCAACAAAGGCTACAAATTCTATTATATTTTTCATAGAATTTTGTTTATTTTCCTCTGCCGCCATGATAAAGCGTTGACAACTGAAGATATTAAATAAGCAGACGAGCTTGCAAAACTCTATACGAACCGAATGCTTCGATTAGTTTTAAAATACGAATTTTCTTTTTGAACACTGTGTTTATATGTTTCCATTATTAATTTAAAACTGTGACCCAAAGAAGAAATTGGTAGTAGACAAGACTCTTTTTTACACGGGGATATCCTATAGGGATTGGCACGGACTAAAACAACCCCATGGTGCCTTCTTACACCTTTTGGCCTGGGGAGTAGGGTCTGTCTTATCGGCACTACTTCTGCAGCCCCGACAGGTGTTGGCCCCTCCTAAAGGGTCCTGATTGCGGTCTTAGGGATCAAGATGGTATACCCGTCACGGGTAAGTGAGTGTTAGAACCCCCTGGAAAACTGTGGGAGTCGCATCAGCAAAATGTTCCTCCATGGATCTGTGCGGTTTAACTACCAAAGCGACGGATATGCCCGTATTCATTATTCCCAGGCCCTACCTATGGCGACCGGAGGTCATCGCCTACCCGTCATCGCCACGTGGTTCGACAACCGTGGGAGGAGAGCCTAGTGGTCTGCTCTCTATCCCTCTCCCCCACCTCCTTTGCAAGCCTGACTGCCTCGCAGTATGAAGCGGCGGAGAGCCATCCGGTCTGGCTGCCGACCACCTTACTAACGACAGCCGGGAGTAGTTGTAAAAACCCTGTAAATGTGATCTAAACCGATTCCTGTAAATCGTCATTCGCTGATGCTATGAATCGAGAATGAAAGACCTTGAGCGATAGTTACAAATGATATATCGAAGATCCATTAATGAAAACACAATAAGTACGCTACGTATATGAAAATAAGCTTAATATTAAATACGTCAGGAGATCATTTTGATAAACGTCTTGATGTTTCTGTAGACTCTTAAACTATATAACATTATTGTACCCTAACGTAACATTTAAAGTAACTTAAAAATGCAAAAAGGACTATTACGGCAGATAATATTTAAAATAACGCATTACTTGACTTTGTCAAGACAAAAACTGTTACATTTAATGACAAACATTATATCTCCCATTACACTTAATTGCTAGTAAATATTAAAAGGATTCAAAGGAGAAATGCTGTAATTAAGCATTTAAAGGGAACGTAAAACCCTAACCAGAAACCTAGAGGCGAAAATTCTCAGCCAATTTCGGCTTTGTTTATTATATCGGCTTAATGAGCTCTTACCGAGCATTACATAACAATTTTCATTATTATTTACAACAAAGGGGGATCGTAAATCAACGGGGCAAACGTTGACATCTTTTTTAATAACAATGGCCCGCCGGTGGCTCAATCCATTGTGTAGGTTATCGCAAATAAGCAGTGGATATTCTATGGCCTTTTAGGAAAGCCAGGTCTTTATTTAAGATCCTCGTTAGATATACTGTCTGATAATAAGGATCTTGATGTCGGGGAAACGTACATGTAATTTTTTTGGTTGCATAAAATTTAATCAGGAATTTGAAGAGGTTTTCAAAAAGCAACTGAAAATACAATCCCAATTGTATCCTTTCTAGGAGCAAATCATGAGAATCAATCTGCACGTAGTTCTAGACCTATTATTCATCATACAATATATTGGAATCATCCGAACAGGATTTTGCCAAAATACTGTGAAAAACAACTACATCCTGACAAATTAAATTCCAAACATTTATCTACGACTCATTTTCGTTTCATGTTCTTGGAACACTCTTTCATCTCACGTTTTAAACTGCTTAAGACCAGAAACAGTTTTGTAAGTATTAGTGTTAGGTTTTACAACAAAGTCCCGTAGCACATTAGCGGTATATCAGACTGTAAGATTAAGTTCCATGTCAAGCGGGTTTTGGTGTTAAAAGGTTATTATAGTGTGGATGAATATGTGAACGACAGTGATATCTGAACTTTACTCTTCTCTCTGTGCATCCACTAAAACTGATTATAACTTTAATGTACTATAAAACTATGTACGTTAATAGATAAGCCAGATCGAGTTCCGTACTGATTCATCTCGATAACTGCGTTGTTTTCTAAATTGATGGTAATCTTGTCGTCCAAATGCGCCATTGAGTAAAGCACTTTTAATTTTGATTTCGAGTTGTATTTGCATTAAAGTTTTATTTATTTAAATATCTATTCCAGTTCTACATCGATTAATGAGAATTGTATTCAGACTAAATCGCGACCATAAAATAAAACGGGTGTAACATTGCCATAATAGTACGCTGAAACTTGTTTGAAATGTTTTCAAAGGAATAATGAAGTGGGAAAAAACAGAATTCGGCGCTTGAATTTTTTTTTTCGAATTGACTACTTTATTGGACTAACAAGGCCTTAACAGCTTCACCGGACTACTAAGGCGAGCGCTTAAGGCACTCAACCGATTTTATTTTGACAACTGGTGCTTGAAATAGTCAATACGTTTTCAACTGGTTTGATGACGATCATTGTTCATAAAGAAGCCTTTATAATACGCCTATAGTCTTCTATTATTCATAATACTATAGTAATATTATAAAAATATGAGGTTTGTAACTAAGTAGGAAGTAATTTTCGGTACTACTTGACCGATTTTGAAAAAATATTCACTTGTAGAAACCTATATTAGTCCTAAGTGTTATTAAGTTTTACATGTTTTTATAGTAGCACCATAAGGTGACAAAACTGAACCTAATGGTGTTTACAATACAGTCTAAGAACAACGGTGACCACGATTAGATGGCAATTCATCAACGCTCGTTACTGTAAGTTAGTTAAACTGTTTTGGAAATACGACAAACTAAAGAAGAGCTACTATGATGCTTTATCACCTTCGGGTATCTATATCAACTATTCAGATCGATTACTAGATATACTAATTACACCAGCTGATCCAGAAGATGATATACCAAAATGTGTTACTAATAAAGGGTAGGTAAGTAGTTGCGAACCAATTGTATCTCACAACTCAGCTACATTATCCTTAAATTCCATATTATAACTGAATTGTATGGACTCACAGCTGATGCCTACTCGCTTCGGCGTAAATTGATTTAATTTTAAAAAAGTGGCAGAGTCAATGTCACCCAAAAAATAAATTGTCTAGGACCACTGAGGCCCGCAAATATTACGTATGCAGATTTTTTTTGTAAATTCTGACCGACCCCTCCTCCTAGTCAGCAATAGTAAGTAATGCTCTTGCGTAATTACGTAAACATTTATAAAATTTATTTTTTCATCTGTTCTGGTTTCCTTATTGATTCATGGGCAGCAATTAACAAGTCTAGAAATAACGAATTTATAGTCTACTAACTGTGCCCACGACTCTACACCCGTCGAACCTAATGTAAAAAAAAACAGTGATTAATAAAATCAACTGAATGTATTAAGTCCATTTACTTATCTACATTTCTCTCGTACTAAGTCGCGTCGTCATTAAAATTACAATAACTTTTATTAGAGTGAACCGATTTTAATGAAACCAACAAAATGTTACTCGAGGATATGCCTTATAATTACCTTAATGATGTTTTATCGTGAAAGCGGTACTTTAGCAGTGATGCGTGTTCATATAAACAGACAGACAAACAGACATTTCTAAAAATGATTGAAATACCTGTTATTACTTATTCCAAGACAGGTGTCAAGCAACATTTTTTTTCACAAAAATCTAAAAAATTCAGAGACGTTAGACTTACATTCTTATTATATGTATAGGTAAAGGAATTAACTTTCATTGGTTCGCTACTAGGACGATGGTAGCCCAAGAGAAGACCACGTACCTCAGATATCAGACGTAGACATCCAGATCCCCCATCCCTCATAATTCCAAAAATAATTAAATCAAAGATCCCCCTTTAGTCTGTACATAATACTTGAGTGGCCCAAAAAAAATCCCCAATCCCCAATGGTCATAGCCCTATGGTGAAACATTCTGTAGTTTTATCGTGATTGAGCCTGAAGGGATATGTATTTTCATTACGTACTAGCTTCTGCTCGCGATTTCGTCCTCGTGGAATAGTTACTTTGGGCTAACGCTAACACGCAGCGGAAGCTCTCAAAAGAAAAACCCCGATTTTGAAACATTCTTCATTGGTGCAGCGTTCCTATTAGTCTAGCGTGATAATATACCTATATAAGCCTTCCTCGATAAATGAGCTATCTAACACTGAAATAATATTTCAAATCGGACCAGTAGTTCCTGAGATTAGCGCGTTCAAGCAAGCAAACAAACTCTTCAGCTTTATATATTAGTATAGATATAGATAGCGAAATAAACGTTATGTTAAAAAATAACAGAAAAACGAAATTAAGTATTTTAATTAAACATATTCTCATTTAAAATAGGCATTTCGATTTCGTATTATTCGCGCCGTTTGTCAGACTGTAAATAGTAATTAATCTTCCCGACCGAGCCTTAATTATCCATGACGGTTGTGTCTCATCCCTTACGCAGACATCATAAATCTGTTTGCTTCGTTATTCATTAATACTGGTTTCCGTTGCAAACAGCAATATGATTTAACAACAAGTTTACCAGATTATCTTAAATACTAAATTGATATGATGGAAGTTTTTAATATTTTCATTAATTATTTATTACTACAGATTACGCCTATAAATTTATAATTATGTAAAATAGTAATTCACTTAGTTATTCATAAATACTGATGCAAGTGATAATTTTTTGCGGGGTGGTAGGGTGTCTGTACCCGACTGGATCGCGACCACCGTACACCAGGTGGAACACCCGCCATAGTGGCACGTTTGGGCGTGTCGCGTTCCGGGATCAGCCGGTGTATATCCAGCAACCGGGGGCTGTCCCTGACTGGGTCGCTTTCAGGCCGGCATGACAGCGGCGACCGGCGATGGATAGTATGTCTTTCGGTGGTCGCCATTGTTTTTGGATTGTACTGTGCTTACCATCAGGCACAGTACAGTCACTTTGCCGAGCTACAATAAAAAAAAAAAAAATGCTTTAATAGATAATTGAACTACTCGATTAACAAATTGTTCTAGATAGTAAATTGTAATATTGCGGTAGTGAACTTTCAAAAAATTAATTAATGGATTAGTTAACTATTTATTGCCAGAAATTAAACTATAATAATGTAAAGTGTAATTTATACACTTAATTTATCATTAATACGGATGCAAAACTCAAGAAAATATCAATATACTTTAATATGACATAACTACTCGATTAACAGATTGCTTTGAAAAGTAAATTGCAATATTAGGGTAATGGATCTGCAAAAAATTAATTAATTGATTAGTCAACTATTTTATTTTCACAGATTAACCAAGTAATAATACATAATAATTATGTTAAGCATAAAATTCACTTAGTTGTTCATTAATAGTATTCAAGTATTAGGTTTTAACTACTCGATTGATGAATTATTTTAAATAGTTAATTGCAATTTTGCGTTAAAGACTCTTCAATATATTAATTAATTTATTAGTTAACTATTTATACCTACTGACTGACCAAGTAACCTATGATTATGTAAAGCATAACATTCACTTAGTTATTATTCTATGACTAAGTTGTCCTTGCGGTTTCACTTGCGTTAACGTTGATTTAAAAAAAATTAGATACAGCTTGGGCTACTCTTTGATAATGTAGCATCCTATAGGTGGAAGAATTTTAAAAGTCGGTTAATTATGTATTGAAATTAAATGAAATATCAAATCTGATAATATATAATTACAAGACAATCAAATAATACAATGAACGTAACCATTTTGACACGAGACCTAACAAATGTTCGTAGTTTACGCCGCAAATTCTGTACGAAACTTCGTAGATAACCCACTATTTAGTTTGTTCATATCACTTCGACAGTGTTCCCTTAAGTTTTGTATCGTCTAAACTTTATCCTTACCCGATACCCTCGCATAAACCTCGTGAAGGCATAAATAAAACCGGCTAGAACACTACACATTTTAATAAAAACCGATCCTTTATCATACTTCCTTTGTTGCATACGTGACCGCGTGCGGTTAACTTATCCAGTTTAGTGAGACCTGTGTTTCATGTCTAGTTATTATGAAGTAGTATAAGGCGAAAGGGTCATTCTGAATCTGTGAGGAAAGGTCCATGGCAAAAGAGTCGTCCCTTTTTTAGTATTCCGGAGTGGGAACAACGAAAGATAGTACCGAATATATTTTCAGTGATGTGTTAGTAAGATTATTGTTTGAAAGGCTTTTAATAATAAAAGGACTTTATATAAATAAATAAAAAAAAAAAAAAAAAAAAAAAAAAAAAAAAAAAAAAAAACAAAAAAAATTTAAAAAAAAAAAAAAAAAAAAAAGGGGGGGAGAAAAAAAAAAAAAAATAATAAAAGGAAAGATTTGATAAAGTCAAGGAAGCAATTATTAAATTAATTGTAACTTTTGTAAAAAAAAGTATATTTTATAGGTTTGGAGCCATTTATATTTTAGGTTACGTGTGTTACCATCTAAGGTCACACAATCGTTTAGTATAAAGAGGGATTTTGGTCAAGATATAAAAAAAAACTTTCATTGACCTACTTTTTGTATGTTAGTTGTTAATCTAAGCGCCATTTGTAATTATTATTATTCTACATTTTCTTTTTTAATACTTTACAGGTGTTAGTGTTTGACTAATCTCTTCTGACGTTAAATCAGGATGTAATCTAAGATTAACACGCTAAACCTAGAGGGGGTTAGCTTTTGCTAATTAAGTGCGTATGCCGGAACACACCAACAGGTGTTTATCGATAGATTTCTAACTCGAGGGTGGTAGCTAGCCGGGCGGACTTCGAAAAAGCCCTACCACCATGCTATAGTTTCTTCACGATGTTTTCCTTTACCGAAAGCTTCGACTCACTAGGAGTCCAATCTTTTTTTTTATATCATAGGTTGCAAACGGACATATGGGTCATCTGATCTTAAGAGATCACCACAATCCATAGACACTTGCAACACCAGGGGAGTCGCAAGTGCGTTGCCAACCTGTCTTGGGGGAGAGGGGGAGTAAGGGAAGGGGAAAGGGGAGGGGAAGGTGAAGGGGAGGGGAGGTGGACCTCCGGCGCTCTCACTGACCGAACGAAACGCAACAATGCAAGCACTGTTACTTCACGTCGGTTTTCTGTGAGAGGGTGATACTACCCCGGGCGAGCCGACCCATTCATGCTGAAACCATTAATAGTTTCAGCGTCGCTCTACCACCTATAATCTACGTTCATCGACCCGGTACCTGAACACGCTATCAACTAAACTATCGTCGCTTCATAATAGTAAGTTTAATAATATAATTCTTAATTTAAACGTAATATTAGTGACATCATACACCGACAGTTAGATATTGTGACAAAGATTTTATAACTTTAATAGCAAATTGCCAAGGTCCAGTCCTTAGGTCCAGTTCCTCGGAGTGGAGCCCTCGAGTACGCTGCTAACGCAATACAGTGATCTTGCACTCTGTACGTCGCACATGTACACACACACACAATATACACATAGTCCAAGAGTTTTTATTTTTCTTCCATATTTTTTCGATTTTGGTTGTTTAGTTTTAGCTAAATTAGGGATATATGTCTGTGTTAGTGAAGCAGACGCGCAGGAACATGAGAGTCTCACTAACGAATGCGATAGTTTATCTAACTTTATTTAAATAAGATAGATTCGCGATGTTGCATTCAAGGCAACATCTCAAGCATTTAGTCAGATCGAAAAAAAAGCAGTGGCAATTTTTTTGCCAAACTTACTATACCCTATTGGGCAACATCCCAAACATTTAGTCAGTTCGATAAAAAAAGCAGTGGCTATTTTTTTGCCAAACTGGCTATACCCTATTGACCTGATAGGCCTTGACAGCTTTACCGGCTTATGGTGCTCAACCGTTTGGCAACAAGCCCAAGGGTGCTAAAATATGTAGACGTATGGTAGGTGGTAGAGCCACGCCGAAGCTATTACTGGTTTCAGCTTGAATGGGTCGGCTCGCCCGGGGCAGTACCACTCTCTCATAGAACACCTAGGTGAAGTAACAGTGCTTGCATTGTTGCGTTTCGTTAGATCAGTGAGAGCGTCGGAGGCCCACCTCCACTCTACTCTCCCCCCTCCCATCCCTCCACCCTAACAAAGGCTGGCGGTGATCACTTAACATCAGGTGACCCGCCTGATCGTTTGCCTCCTATGATAGAAAAAAAAAGAAAATGAAGAAACCTTATGAAAGGCAAAATTTGAACTTCTTTCTCAGTGTATAAAAACTGGACATCTTAAAAAAAATAAACATGTTAAATTGAATTTAGCTCATTTTGAAATGTTAAAATATTTTAATTTATTTATTTAAAACGGCTTGTTTTCTAATTGCATTACTGTTTATGTCATTTGTGTTTTGTTATAAAGTTTCAAATTCGAGGCAGAAAATTTGCTGGATCTACATTGCAGGGTTGAGAAATTTCGATCGTTACACCAAGCGAATGCCGCAATGCGACCAAGTCGGTGGACTCCGCTATTACTATTTAGGATTCTAACAACCCTAATTTTCTTTTAGTGTAGGATTTCTTTTTAACTGTCGCTTCGTTCGTTAAACGATAGAAGCTATCTGGAATTGTAATCGTATTCAGCAGATTTCTATGTAGATTATAGAAACTGCTTTGATTTTATCGCGATTGTCTATTTTAACTAATGCTCAGGTTCTTTATAAGATTTGAATTCTCATTCATTTTCCTGGTGACCGCGTACTATTGTTGAACTATCATCGTTTTATTTCATATTAGCTGTCCCCGCGACTTCGTTCGCATGGAATAGTTACTTTAGGCTAACGCTAATACGCAGCTAAAGCTCTCAAAAGGAAAAAAAGATTTTGAAACATTCTTCATTGGTGCTCCGCTCCTATTGGTCTTAACGCGATGATATATAGCCTTCTTCGATAAATGAGCTACCTAACAAAATCTAAATCGGACCAGTAGTTAGACCTAGACCTCAGATATCAGACTTAGACATCCAGATCCTTCATCCCTCAGTATTCCAAAAATAATTAAATCATAAATCCCCCTTTAGTGTTTACATAATGGCCATAATTGAGTGGCCCAAAAAAAATCCCCAATCCCCAATGGTCATAGATAGCCCTATGGTGAAACATTCAGTAGTTTTATCGTGATTGAGCCTAAAAGGATATGTATTTTCATTACATACTAGCTTCTGCTCGCGATTTCGTCATCGTGGAATAATTACTTCGGGCTAACGCTAACGCGTAGCGGCAGCTCTCAAAAGAAAAATCCAGATTTTGAAACATTCTTCATTGGTCCGCTCCTATTGGTCTAGCGTGATAATATACCTATAAGCCTTTCTCGATAAACGAGCTATATAACACTGAAAGAATTTTATAAATTGGATCAGTAGTTCCTGAGATTAGCGCGTTCAACCAAATAAACAAACTCTTCAGCTTTATAGGATTCGTATAGATATTAGACGCTAGTGTCCTGTTTATCAAATAAGTTGTACATGCTCACAAGGTACAAAGAAATTTTATACAAGTGTATGTGAACTTATATTTTTAATTTACAACATTTAATTTTTTAATACATATTTTTATTATATTATTTTATTTTATTACATAATCGTACTGTAAAGCGAAGATTTTGGTATTATTTTATATTTTCTTCGTTACAATAACCCTGCGAAGTTTGGTCGGGCAACTGATTATTCATATTTTAAATTCAAACAATCCTTCAGTAAATCTAAACACACACGTATGTAAGTATGTATAGAATGTGGTGGAATTTAATTAGGGTTTCGTCACATGTGCCGTGATAGATAGGTCGCGACCACACAGACGATATCTGACGTCGTTCCATTGATTTCCGTTGTAACATTCATGGAGTTCGTGGATTTGCACACGCAAAACATCGATTTAAATCGTTCATCTGATGATAATTCGAATATAGGCTACATATTTATTGCAACATAGAAAAGTGACGTTGTGAATATTAAAATTATCTAAATCGATTTTAGAACACTTTCATATTTACAGTTCATTATTATTGAAGCTATGTAAGAATTTTCACACAAATTTTTATTCGCCACGCGTATTTTTAAATCTGTGGTGTCTTTTAAGATATTTCGCTCTTTTGTCAATAAAAGATTTAACTCAAAATTTACGTTTTTCTAGTTTTCACCAGAAAGTAAATTAACGTTGTGAGAAAAATATGTCCAATTCAACAGCCACCTCAATACCATCAAAACAACGAAAACATGTGAGAAACGTAGTTTCCGAAGTAGACGAATAAAGTGAAGTAAAACTAAATAAGTCCATGTTTTATTATGTACATTAATTTAATTTTAAAATGCATTAATTCATAATAAAATGCAATGTACGTAGTTTTTTCAGTGACATTGCGTCTTAATTTAGTTATATGCTAATTATTGTAGCGCATTATGCTGTTACTACGTCTGTATTTAAGTTATTTTATAACATACTAGTTGTTACCCGCGGGTCCGCACGTGCTTTTTTAAAATGTATTAAAGAAATGTAAAATTATGAGTAGCTGTGTACATTACAGATATGCTTTTTCAAAAACATTTCTTAGTACGACACGCACGACATCTACTTTAACATGTATTCGATGGAATTGGATTTATCATCAGCAACATACCTGGAACTTTAACCTACAATATATCACCCTCAGTGATCACTAACACTATATAAGAAAGTAATTAAAATTTTAAGCTATACATTATCGAACAATATGTGTTAATTTTTTTATAATATAGATATAATATGTCCGTATTGTCGATATAATTAAGTTAGACTTATAGGTACGTTGCTACAATCACTGAGTTATGTAGACGCAAGCGCCGTAAATAAAACAAAATGGCCGTCAAATTGACCAAAAAGGTAATATAATTTAAATTACATACAAACATATGACTTTCAATTATGTATAACTTTTAAAATGTATGCGATAGAAAGTTACCACGTTACCATGGCAAAGTATATAATACTAACGCTAACACGCAGCTAAAAGGAAAAAACAGCCCGATTTTGAAATATTCTTCGTTGGTGCTCCGCTCGTATTGGCCGTAGCGTAAAGATATATAGCCTATAGCCTTCCTCGATG
>AP028444.1:3245147-3370198 GCA_036509395.1 Antheraea yamamai | reverse complement strand
TTCCCAAGAATACAGCATTGTCAACTAACCCTACTAAATTCCCTTCGATCTTGATTCTACTATCAACCTGTCTAACACTGGGTAAAGTAAATCTTATACATTTCGTTTTATCTGCATTTAGCAACAGGCTATTTAACGCAAACCAATGACAAATTTCATTTAAAGTATTATTCAGATGCCCAACTTCTGAATCTATCCTTTTCACTTTAAATATTAGAGAAGTATCGTCTGCAAAAAGCACCACGTCAGCAGAGTTATTAACCACTACCGGTAGATCGTTTATATATATTAAGAACAAAAGCGGCCCTAAAATGGAGCCCTGCGGGACACCAATTCGGGCAAACGATCCCGCAGAGGTTACCCCATGTATGTTAATTTTCTGACAGCGATGTTTTAAATAAGACACTAGAAGGTCGAGAGAAGATCCGCAAATACCATAGTGTTTTAATTTAAGAATAAGCGTACTATGGTCAACGCAATCGAAGGCCTTAGACAAATCGCAGAACACATCAATTGCATCCTGCGAATCCTCCCAGGCTCCCAATATATGATTTATGAGCGTTGCACCAGCGTCAGTAGTAGATTTCGATTTTGTGAAACCAAACTGTCGACCATCCAGAAACTTTTGCACAGTAAAATAATCTACCAATTGTTTAAGCATAATCTTTTCAAAAATTTTACTTATCGATGGAAGTACAGAAATAGGTCTATAATTTCCAAGACTACTTCTGCAGCCTGATTTAAACAAAGGAACCACTTTGCTTACTTTCATTAGATTAGGGAAAGTTCCTTTTGATATACACTGATTAAATATATTAGCCAAATGTGGTGAAATAGTGACAATTAAGGACTGTATTACTATTACCGACATTCCCCATATGTTTTCGGTGTGTTGTAAATTTAATTGTTTGAATGTCCTTATTATTTCACCTGCACTAATAAATGAGAATTTAAATTTTGAATTTGTAGGTGCACTCATATTCTTTAAAAGAGCTGCGGCACCCTGGGCTGATGAAGTTATACTTATTGTTATTTGTGAAGGTATATTAGTGAAATAGTCTTGGAAAACAGTTGCTACCTCTGAACTGTTCGAAATACGTACTCCGTCGACACTTAGATTAAATGAGTTATCATTTATTTTATTTTTTCCTAATTCTTTATTTATTATATGCCAGACAGTCTTGGTCTTATTTCTAGACTCGAGAATTTTATTTCCTAAAAATTTTGCTTTGGCAGCTACACAAACACGTTTAAAAACTTTAGAATAATTCCTAACGTAGGCATGAAATGATTCACTATTTGTTAGTGATCTCTTATAATATAATAGATATGCTATAAATAGATATGCTATTAACTATTTGTTGCTTTAGACTCGTTCTATTTCTGTCTGAGGAACAACCTGTGCAAGGACCATCACTCCCATAACTATTTCTGACACAAATCAGTAATTCTTGTGCTGCTGTTTTACAGTCCGAATGCTGTGGTCGAAAACATATGTAAGGTAAGGTAAGGCGTCATGGGCCTTCTTCGGCCTCATATCCGCGATTCAATTTAGGTTGGTTATATATAGTTAAAGGCTGCAGTAACCAGTTAAAATTAATAGTATCATGACCCATATCGATGTTTCACCATCAATAGAAATACAAGAGTTTAATACCCCATCACTAATCCTAGGTTCCTCTGATAAAACGAACTGTTTAAGTGTTTGCGAAAAAATTAAACATGCATGTGACTCGCTGAATTCCGTCTTCCGTTGTATAAGACAGCGGTGACACAGTTCATTAGTCTGTCATACCCGAATTTACTAAACTACAAAGTTAACATCTATATTATAAAGACAGAGTGCTTTTTGTGTAGTCGTATAACGTGTAACGTATTCTTGAGCAGCCCTATGTGAAGTTCAAGGAACGAAAGCGATCCAGCGAAACGAAATAGCCCTCGCTTAGTAATAATTTTTAAATTACCGATAACTAAAATTCGTTCACATTTTATTAACAGTATAAATAAACGCCTAAAAACTTAATTTTATCAGTACAACATTTACACTTTATTGCAAAAACAATTGCAATACTTCTTATAGGTTTTTATAAACCGCAAACCTAACTTTAACCAAAACACTCCGATAAAATAACAGACTGTATATTATTTATATTAATTCCAACAACAAAAGATCGTAATGCAATTTAATTTACAACTGGCCTCGGATAAAAATTCACGGCATTTCAATTAAAACCTTTTAAAAATGTTCCCAATATGAATACATCAACAAAAGAATACCGTAAATAACTGGCTGAAATAGCAGAAACTCATTTCGCGGATGCAAATACCCTTATTAATAACACACGTATAACAGAAGGTCTTTATTAAAACCAGACTCAGGTCCTAATTTCCATAGTGTCAACACTGGAAGCGAAATGAGGAATGCACCCGTACTATATTTGCGGTATAGAATATTACTCGAGGGATCTAATGGGTAAATAGAATATGCTCTTCTATGTACTGATATATATATGTAAGTTCCCGGGATGACAAACGCTTGCTTTTTGTAATAGGTTTGATAACACTGGATTAATTTCTATGAATGAGTATTTGCTTACTTACTTGATAGCAAAGACTATAGAGATGTTCTGAGAATTTGTTGTTCTGTAATTTACATCAATATTTACTTAACCCATTTAATATTCTCTCGACTTTTATTATGCTCATCAATTTATTCGTTAGTCGAAGTGATTTAAATTACTGGTATAATGAAATAGCATGTATCTAATAATTCATCTGTGTGTTTTTCGTTATTAAATTTTCTGTTTCCTTTATTCGGTGCTATATCTATGCCAATTGTATTGAGATCCATTCAGAGATTTAGTTGTGGTAAAATAAGAGACAGAAGTCCATTCAAATTTATAACATTTATGTGGATAAAATAGAATAATAGATATAATAATTCCAAAAACAAGAATTCTCAACAATGTTGTTTATTTATTTATTAAAAAATGGGTGAATAGTTTAACTATAGAAGCTAATAACAATCTATTTAGGTTAAGCATAATTAAAAAGTGTACTTACGAAGAAGGAACATCACACACGTCGACTTTATTATACTACGCGTACTAAAAGACGTTGTTTCTAACTATAAAATACTAGGAGAGCAAAGTTAGCAGGTGTACATTTTCTCATTAGCCTTGGAAACTAAGAGGAACTAATGGCGCAATAGCTTTTTATCACTGAATTAAAGTTGGCGACGGTAAACTTAATTCTTCAAGGGAAAAAAATGTTCTTTTTACATAATTTGTTTTATCGTCTACAGTTTTGGTTTTATCAATAATCTCTTCAATTTTTTAAGATATCTTTAATCATTGTTATTAATTTTCGATATTTGTATAAAAATATAATGATTTTGTAATAATATTATATTTATGTCAATGTATTTATTAGAATTTTTGTTATGTAGGATTACTTTATAAAGTACATACACACAATGCTCTTTCTTTTGTTTGTATAAATAAATCACATCACCCACTTAAGTAAGGAACGTGGGCTTTAGCGAACTCTCGCACAACTAATCGAAAGAGGCTTTTTCCTTATTGTATTGTCTCTGTTTGCTATCTATGTGTTCTTAGATGTGTGCGCACTTTCTACGTTCTTTTTGAAGTTCAGTAATAAAATTTGCTTATAGTTTTATGGTTGTCCCCTTCGTTTTTATGTTGTTATATGTAAGAACTTCTACAATTATGGAAAAATAAGAGCTGGTAACAAACCCATATATCTTGTCAATAAGGATGGGTTCAAATTTCACCACATACGTGAATTGTAGAAAGTAAATGATACTGGTAATGTCGTATACAAAATAAAGGAGACTCGTAAATGTTTGGTTACCTAATAGAACTCAAACATACATCCCCAAAAACCAAATAGCAAAACTAAAGGAATGTTATGAACCAACGAATTAACCAAAATGGTTACGTGATCAGATTATACGCAATGGAAATTTGAGCGAGAAATATAGCAGTAAGGTTTCTATAAAACTAATTAAAATATATTGCTCAGAAGCTCCTTCTTAGAGAGAATGTCCAAAGCGGCCCTTGTGTGTTCTTACCAGGCTTGACAAGGTAGGGAGAGTAGCATGAATATTGGAAATAAATGTTGGTATACAATAATAGGGGTCCTTAAATTTTCTTGGACCACTAACCCTAAGAATTGTTCCAAACTTTTGGCCTTGCAACACGATGAACTCGTCACCCTCATGGCGAATCTATGGAATGCTACGAATTTCTCTCTCTCTGTTAGTAGTATCTTTTAGTAAAAGTGCGTACGCTAAATGAATATAATACAATGTATTGATAGGGTTCAAATCAGAAACAAAATTGCAATTCTTGATACTGATATGAAAAAAAAAAATTATTCAAGGGAATAAATCTACAAAGTAAACTCTAAGGGATATAAAACAGTTTAAGCGATCGCAATGAAAATACTGGAAGTTAATACGAGTACAGAAGCTCTCAGTTTAAAGTGAGTACACATTTGAACTACAAAGTACGACTCATACATAGTGAATTGCGACCGAGACAGGCAATATCGGGCGACTGGCAAACAGTTTCATGATACACACACTTTAAAAGTTAATGTTTACTTGTCCGCCTTTCGGAGTAGTTTCAGCCTGTTATAACTTAAACATGTTTATGATATTTATTCAGCATGTAAGTTAAAGGCAATACGAAGTATTTTAGAAAGATTTTCGTCTATTAATTTGTAGATATTTAAAGAAAATTATTATAGTAATATACTAGCTTTTGCTCGTAGCTTCGCTTGCGTTAATGTAGATTTAATCTATCTCTATTTTTTCAGAAGTTTATGTCAGAATACCTTTCATCGCTATATACTTTCTGTACCATCGACGCCGTGTATGCAATTTCATAATGATCGGTTGAGTAGTTAAGACGTAAAAGCGTAACAAAGTTACAGTTGTTATTTCACTACATATAATAAAACAAAGTCCTCTGCCACGTCTGTGTGTCTGTCTGTTCGCGATAAAATCAATAACTACTGAACGGATTTTTATGCAGTTCACCAGTACATAAAGTGATTCATGAGAAAAGTTAGGTATAAAATAAGTCAAGGTTTTCTTTATTATCAGAGCGGGACAATATCTGCCGTGCCTACTAGTTTAGTATAACTTGTTACTCGTCGGCGCTAGATTGTAGTTCATCGTTACTAATGTTTATATTGTGATTCAAGGTGGTCGATATCGTAGGCAGTTGTTAGTATCATATTGGTTGTTTCGTTGCTTTAAATCAGCCAGCCTAGTCGGAAGTAATACATAAAGTTTAAAGCGATGGTGTTTCATTGGTTAGTTAGTTGCTAGTTTAAGGGAAACATCACAATGAAACCGTACTATGATGATAAGGCTTTTCTAAGCACACCTGGCTAGTCAAAAATCTACAAATGTTTTTCAGCAGATGGGCTAGAAATCAGTCCCTTTATAGTTTTTGCGTGTTTAAAACCTTAGATCACATCGTAATTTGATGTCAAACCTATAATAGTAAGTTTAGGAGAGATTTGATCCATTGCATCGTATTGTCAAGAGAAAATATTTTTACTACTATAGCATGTTTTTGCATATCATTGCAGTATCATATACTAAGAATTAATGGTTAAATTAAATTCAATATAAACTCTCAATAGATCAGTTAGTTATGACAATAAACGGACGTGCCTGACTCGGAGGTATTCCCATGCAGAGGATGTCTGTTTCATCTACAAATTCTATATGATCCCCGGAGAATTGTCCGTTAGTTCGATGTCAGTGTCTAACATGCACCATTTACGAGTTCGCTCATACTATAAACTATTCAATACGCTATTTTAATTGAAACTCTTGTGCAAGATGCAACTGTTACTTGTGTATTATTTTAATTAAGTATTATAGCAAATTTAACATGCTCTAAGTATAGTTAGAAAAGTTTAATATTTTGTTGAAGTTTTATTATAGGCTTCGTATTTTACCGGTTAATTATTTTTGCCTGATAATTTTATTTGGACTGGTAATATATGATTTCGAAAATTAACAATAATAATTCATATAACCTACTAAATTTGGAATAACGTATAGCAAATTCTCAATTCGTATTTATCTAATATTTTAAATACGAAATTGAGTCTGTTTTTTATTTCGCCTTAATTAATTCAATCGATCATAATTAAATTTTAGAAATACGTTGTTAGGGGAATAAAAAAGGACGGACAGACATCCACAAAGAACTTACTATTCCATATAGACATTTTTTTGAGGAGTGGCAAATCCTACATAGGATACCCTCACACTACCGGGGACAGCGTGAAGGTTATGTTGGATTGGTACCGGCGAAATTCATCATAAATGGAGTTGACTACCCTACGGTGATGCACTGACCCATGATCTGTGTCCACTGGAGCCATTAAGGTCTGTAAAATTCATCTCCTTTGAAGACGGACCCGCATCATTACAGACATGAAAACCATTTGAATATAAACAAAATATATACTTTTGAAATACATTGTTTAAGCAATTTCTGAATATCTTACTGTCAATTCTTATACCTCAACAATTAGGGCCTAGTATGCTTCCAGTGAATAAAATTTCATTAAAATCGTTAAAGCCATATACCAGTTAAACTCGGATGTACAGACAGACGGACAATGTTTTATTCCAATTTAGATTTGTGATCACTATCCTTAGGTATAATGAACGTATTATAACTGTCAAAACTATTAATAAAACAGATAATAAATACAATATGAATTAATGTAAATGAATTGCAATATAGTTTATCCATTTCATATTTTTCATTGACTGCGCTTCTAATAAATTTAACCAGAGCTCAGCTACTAAAATGTTAGAGGCTATTAACATCCCTACCGGACAAGGTCTGAAGTGGCACGTATCAGCTGAGATATGGCGTTACTCGAACAACAGCTGCATGCAAGTAGAATAATGCCCTAAAAGCATGACGATGTTATAATGCTCGGGAAACGTCGAGATAAATTGCATTGTGTTATCGTTTGACAAATTTTTCTAGCGGAAGTATTAAGGGTAGCGGATTTATTTAACACTCTTCGTTCTCTAAAAATATTCTTCCATTTTGTTGATCAGCCCCTACGTTCATGGGTATTTTTTTCTACAGACTCTTCGACCGCTCTTCTCTGCTTTCGTAAATTTTATTAGCCTTGAGTAAAAATCGTTTAAAATGTGAGCAACTATTGTTATTATTTTAACTATTAAATATTATACGTTTGCTACGTTACACTACATTACATTTATTACATATTTTTATATATATAAAAAAAATACGTCCATGAGTTATAGTATTAAATGTAAGCCTAAAAAACGTACGTATACATTTTTCATCTCTTTATTATTTAATAAAAAAAAAACATAATGGTAGTAAGCCTTTTAATGAAGTCTTGTTTTATATTGTATCCTCATATTTATTATTGGTTGTGTTATTTTTTTTTATTTGAAATAATTTGTACGGTGTTAATTAAGCTCAAAAATTTAAATATTAAACATGATTATTCAGTATAAAGACGACCACGTTACTAAGACACTCGGCATGATACCTCATTGATAATAGGTCTTTACCTATGAAATTGCCGTTCTGCAGTACTGGCCATTTCAAATCAAAATAATCTTTGTTTGGCTAAGAATTCTAATACAAATTAATTTTATTTTAAAAACATGGAATTCTTTTTCCAAAAGTAGTCATTTGTTTATTGATTAGTGTTAAATTTTCATCGCATTTCAATCTTTTTTGTCATCATGGATACGTTAAAAATTCGAGTAATTATGGAATATGAGTACCGTCGTGGCATCAACGCGGCACAAGCGGCACGCAACATCAACGACGTTTACGGAGCTAACACTACAAACCAACGCACCACCTGTTATTGGTTTGCTCGCTTCCGTTCTGGGAATTTCGACCTGAAAAATAAACCTCGCGGTCGTCCGAAGACTTTGGTCGACAATGACGAATTAAAGGCGATTGTCGGAGCTGATGATACACAATCTACGGCTGAATTAGCAGCAGCTTTCGACGTTAGCGTCGAAACAATATTGGTCCCTTTGCGTCAAATTGGCAAGGTAAAAAGCTTGACAAATGGGTGCCCCACGAACTCAATGATCGCCAGCGCGAAGTACGCGTCGAGACGTGCCTTGCACTGCTCAACAGACACACAAATGAAGGACTTTTGAACCGCATTGTTACCTGCAATGAAAAATGGATTCTGTTTGATAACCGCAAGCGCTCAGCAAGTTGGTTGGATCCTGGTTCAGCACCTAAACAATGCTCTAAACGAAAACTTACCCCTAGAAAAGTGATGGTCACTGTTTGGTGGTCTAGCGCCGGTGTGATTCATCACAGCTTCTTACCAAACGGGGTGAGCATTACTGCAGGTGTGTACTGTGAAAAACTGAACACAATGATGGAGAAGCTGGCACATCTCCAACCAGCATTGGTCAATCGCACGTCTCCGCTGCTCCTGCACGACAACACGCGACCTCATACTGCACAGCAGACGGTCTCCAAGTTGCAAGAACTGGGGTTGGAAGTTCTCCGTCATCCGCCCTACTCACCAGACCTTGCGCCTACAGACTACTACTTTTTCTAGAATTTGGATAACTCCTTGGCGGGAAAAAAATTCAATACCCGAGAGGCAGTACAAAATGCCTTTGAAGAATTTGTTGCCTCCCGTCCAGCTGATTTCTTTAAGAAGGACATCAATAAACTGCCACTGCGTTGGCAAAGATGCGTTGCTTGCATGGGTGATTACTTCGATTAATACAAATAAAAAATACATGAAAAAAATTCGTTTAAATTTTTTCATACAAAACGGCAATTTCATAGGTAAAAACCTAATATTTACATTACTAGCCGTAATCAGTGGGTTAGTAGCCAACTAAGCATACTTTCAGATCTATATTTTGTATAACGCAATTAATCCGCTCCTATATGTTATAACTTTATATTATATGCCATTTATTCCCACATAAATAGGCAACAAATTGCATAAATATTTTTATATGTAGTAATTTCAGAGACTGGGGTATTTAAACAAACAAAGAAAACAATATTTTACCATAGATTATTATGATTCTTATTACATAATAAGGGTATATTTTTTATATATTTTACTAGCGGGCCCGGCAGACGTTGTCCCGCCCTGATTATAAAAAAAACCTGGACAAATTATATACCAAAACGTTCCTCGTGCATCACTTTATCCACTAGTGAAAACCGCATAAAGATCCGTTCAGTAGTTTTTGAGTTTATCGCGAACAGACAGACAGACAGACGCGGTAGGGGACTTTGTTTTATACTATGTAATGATGAATAAATAAGGCATTTGAATGATGCATAAATATGACCCTTTATATAATAACGTTATTGTGACTCGATAATGGCTTATGATACTGGCTATCAATACCGATAGGTTGAAAAACAGATACCCACAAACCCGATTCTAACGACCAAATCGTTTTTGTCGCTCCGAATATGGCCCTAATTTTGGGCTCGCGCATAATCTTGATAATGATTTTAATACAAAAAAAGTTTAAAATACTATTACAGGTATCTAAAATTGGCATTTATTTACCCTTATGTTGTCTCGATATAACATATATAATATAATATGTAGGTGGGGGGGGGGTGGTGGGTGTCTGTGCTGGATGGGACCAGTAAAAGGGGGAAAAGAAAGGGGAGTGGGGGGGGGGGGGGGGGGGGGGATGGGGGGATACGCTATATTTGTATTCTGCTCAGTATGTATTCGCGATGGGGGGGGGGCGCCGTGGTTGTCTGTGCTTACCACCAGGCACAGTACAGTCACTTTGCCGAGCTACAATAAAAAAAAAAAAAAAAAAATATATAATTTTTTTTTTTTTATTTTATATTCAGAACGATCAAAAAGTACATCCGATTCGGTGTGAATGTTATTCAATATTACTGACATTGTCCGATGTCAGTCAGCAATATGACGATTCTTGTTATCGTTATTGATGCCAGCAATGTTTATATAAGCAATTATTATGAAAATAGACGAAAATGCTCATGTCTAGGTATCATTGATCAATATTGAATTACAAACTTCTCATTGGTTGCCGGTTTTTCTGGGCAGTACTGCGATTGCCATTAGGTGCAGTTCTGTCACTGTATCTTGCTATTATAAAGAAATGATATATAACATTAACTAAAAGATATGTAGGTTAAAACTGGCTAATTTAAACAATTAAGTAGAACTAGAAGTTTAGAACAAAAATGATGTCCAAAACTCAGTTTTAGATTCGTAGCGCTTGACTGGTACGGTTACCAAGACCCCGCTTTGACCTCTTTCTCAACTACGAAACTTAAATACTAATGAAACATCAAATTCATTGAACACAAAAGGCTTCCTCGATAACGTAATCCACTGTAGAGATATTCCAAGACGTTCTGACGCACGAATTGGGAATTCATGAATTTTGCATGAGAGTACTGGCCATTTGGATACAAAGTAACTATTTTATGCATTCAAAGTAAGAATATATCTGAACTGAATGTGTCTGCTTATTAGGTTAAGAAAGTTTGAAGCCATAATCGATCGGTAGGAACAAATTCTGCAACGAGACAGAGCTGCAGTGAAAGAAAACATCTTCATCATTTTCGAATGGCTGCCTTATTAGTTACTACACTGTAGTTGAAAATTTGTCACCGATCATTTCTAGGTGTGATCTGACAGCTGTGGCTAATAACCATCTATCATCTAGGTTTAGTATATTACCGTCGTTCATTACCAAACGACTAGTCACAAATTGAAATTCCACCCTTGTCATCTCGATAGTTGGAAGTCATCTACCAATCGGTTCTCACGTGCAGATGTTCTACGAACGTTGGTTCTCTGGAATAAACTCCCAGCGGCAGCATTTCCGGACCAATACTATTTGCAAACAAGGCCGACCACGCAACTATGATTCCCCTCCTGTCGCAGGTATCCATGGGAGGTGGTGATCACTTACAATCAGGTGACCCGCATGTTCGTTTACCACCAATAGTATAAAAAAGGCCACATAATCGTTTATTATAAAGAGAGATTTTGGTCAAAATACAAAAAAGTTTAATTGACCTATTTTTTATATGTTTGTAGTATCCATCGCCGTCCCGCTGTCATGCCGGCCTGAAAGCCACCCAGTCAGGGACAGCCCCCCCCCCCCCCCCGGTGGGAGAAAAAACACCGGATCAAATTAAAAATTTGTAGTTAATCTAAGCACTATTGTTAATTGTTACTTTCCTAAATTTTCTTCATGTACTTCCATAGAATCTTACATTTTTTTATACTTTATAGGGTTTAGCGTTTCACTAAAATCTCATATGATATTCGATAACGACATGGTCTATGATTATAAACACGGCAAACCTAGAGAACTGGCTCTCAAGTGCGACTGCCGGAACACACCAACAGGTTCTTGGCGGTAGATTTTCAACTTGAGGATGGTAACTAACCAGGCACTCTAAGGAAAACCTCTACCACCATAGCATGCTGTCATCACGATGATTTCCTTCACCGGAAGCTCCAACTCAGTTGCAACGATTCGAACCAACATCCATCGATGATATGTCTGAACACGCTATCAACAAAGCAATAATCGCTTTTCTTGTTCAACTCGACTTAAAAAAAGTTCACTAAGAAACCCAATATTCAAATTTTTCAGCTCAAAAGTGCTTGTAAATTGTTTGTTAATTAGGAATAATCGAAATAATCGAGTAATAATTATATAATATCTAGTACAACGGTGATTTTAACTGTTACTAAAAATTTTGCGACCTCGCTGAATTCAATTTAAAATTACTAGGTGCTTCACAAAAGCTTTCAAAAGGAGCGTGCTCTTGCATTGCAAATAGGGTTTCACTGCTTTTTGCGAGGAGAAAATGACGAGTTAGAGATCTGTATGTTTGCACGTTTAATTTTCCATTCAATATATCGTAATATAAACATTTTATCTCTTTTGAAACTCCAGGCCTTTGAATCACCTTTTATAAAATTTTCTTTTTAAATAATATTGAAGTCATTTTCTCTCTTTTGTATAATAAAACTAATTAGAATTTATGGCTTCGTTATCATCAACTTCATGAGAGCTACTTGTTTCATCCGGATTATTTATAGTCTATATTTTATTTTGTAATTGTCATGATTTACCGATATTAGTTTAACCACTGTTACATTTTACCTTTACTACTTTCCTAACATAAAAAAATGTAATCATGTTTCGTCTACATAATACTCTAAAAACTTTTCTATCAGGCAGCATAGCTACATCAAAACATTTTTTTTTTTATTTTTGATTTTCTACACATTCTGATTATCCGTGATAACCTATTACTTTCGAGTACTCGACGTCTGCTAATAATATGATTTGCTTGTATCCATTATCTAATCCAAAACCAAAAAATATTTGATTATTTTCATAAAAATACCAATTGAGCTTAAAGTTATTCAAATTTGTAAATAAATCACGAAAGAATAACTTAAATATCTACTTGAGTCAAGAACAACGTAACACGATTATATCTTCAAAGAATCTCATCAAAGAATGGCTAAAAGCGGCAAAAAGAACTTTACTAATGATTCGAAATGGTAAAAGGCAGACAGCTTTGATCTTTAACGATAAAATCAAGTGAGAATTTTCGAGAATGAATGAAGACTTCTTTCTTAGTTTTTCTTTTAATTTCATTATGAGGACTTGATTCAATGTTTTATTTTATATGGTGATTTGTTAAAGAGTTGAATGCATTTTTTTGTGTTGGTGACTTGTTTCGCATTTTAGTAGGCTACATGTATATGTGGTGTATAAATTCTCGACTTTTAAACGCAAGAAGTTACAAGTAACATACCAATTTAATCCAAAAACATATTACGATTGAATATTATAAGTTTTATATCTCGTTGAAAATCCTTTCGTGAAATCTACCACATCATTCCTTAACATCAGATGAGATTGTAGTCATTATTAAATACTAGGTGTGCTCGCGACTCCATCCGCGTGGAACCTAATGTAAAAAAACAGTAACTAATAGAATCATCTGAATGTATTAATTCCATTTACTTATCTAATTCTCTCTGGTA
Organism: Antheraea yamamai; assembly: GCA_036509395.1. Lineage (NCBI taxonomy): Eukaryota > Metazoa > Arthropoda > Insecta > Lepidoptera > Saturniidae > Antheraea > Antheraea yamamai. Next base: position 3,357,073 of record AP028444.1, on the reverse strand, counting down.
CTTAAGTCGCGTAGCAATTAAAATTACAATATCTTTTAATAGAGTGAACCGATTTGAAACCAAGACTAAATGTTACTCGAGGATATACAGAACTTTAGCAGTGATGCGTGTTCAAACAAACAGATAGACATTTCTAAAAATGATTGAAATATATTTTATTACTTATTCCACGACACCTGCAACAATTTTTTACACAAAAATCTAAAAAGTACAGACACTTTTGTTTTACATTATTATTTTATATATAGAAGATACCCATTTTGTTCGTTCGTGTTTATTATTATTAAACACAATAAATCATTAAGCAAAATGGATACGTATACTGGCTTTTATCTATCTGTCATACGTACCTTATATCCTTTTCTGTCCTCTTGAAAAAATGTATGAAAAATTTCATGAAGCTCGAGTTCTTAAGACGTGAAAGCGTAACAAACAAATAAACAAACATTCGTATCTATAATATTAGTTAGGTTATCAATTTCTCATGGCAACCGGTTTATCGAAATATGAATTGATAGCTATAACTTAATTTAGTACCGAGTTATAGTAAAATAAATAGTATTAAAACTTTCACGACATAACTCGAAAGTGTACCAACTTTCTTGGTTAACGGTCAATCGAGGTTGTAGCTTATCAAGTTCAGGTATTTTTATAGAAATGTTAGCACAGAAGTTCCGCCTACCTTTGAAAATATTAATCACTCTCTTCTAAAAGAATTTGAGTGACAGTGTATTAAATGCGTAGCAGAAAAGAAGCGAGTATCCCTGAGGTCACCGAGGCCAAATAACTCACTTTCAAAGCATACGTCGATAGAGCGCAGAAGAAGGCCGCTATGGTCTTAGGACATCTGCATCCCTTGCTATGCTTGAAGACTAAAATGTCTTTTAGACATGAGCTAGTTACACTCCGGCTGAGTGCCTCAATTGCTCGCCCAAAAAGTCCAACCAAACTGTGAAGGTGAACAGTGGATAGTTCGAAAGAAAAAGAATTGCGTCATCATTGATGCCGTCGTACTTGGTAACTCGTTTTTTGCTTTTCTTTAATGCCACGAGATGGCACTGTTCATAAAGTTAACAGGCGTTATTTTATTATGAAAATATGTAACATAAAATATGTTTTTATGCTAATATTTTGTTTGTTTGTGTGGTTTCTTTGGGTAATTTAGTATTTCTACGTTTATTATAGTTATAATCGTTATCGCTGTTATCGTTTTATTGTCGAATAATATTGTATATGGCTATTATTAATGTAAGTTACAATATCTTCTACTGCAAACAATTGGGTATTTTTATTTCAATCCCGTACAAGTGTTACCGATATCCTAGATTTACAGTACTTTTACATATGTCACGACGTTGTTTCCCTAGTTATATATAAAATATAGAAAAAAAATGGCAATATCTTAAATGATAAATACGCCTTTTCATCCAGACAAGGTCTGTCTCCAGCAGGGAGATATTTACGAGACGGTGTTATTATTAAAAATGCTCGATGTCTAGACGTCTATGGCCGTCCCGTCCTTTCACAGCGATGTCTCTTCAGAATAACAAGTGTAATTACAATAGAAGTAGGAGTAAATGGAATAGAAGTTGAGCGTTTAAAGCTTATGCGATCGGCGAAAGACTGAAGTTAGTTCGGAAAAGATTAGAAAGGGCTATGTCGTTCAGTCCCTTGTTCACTTATCGGAACTTCTTTACAGCTGAGTAGTCAGATGCACTTTCATTATAATATCGTATGCTATTCAAAATCAAGCGAGCGTTAATTCGGACTACAAAGTTTATCAGTGACTCGGTGTTTATAAAAATAAATGTTATAAAATATATTCGAAACTAACTGATACCAAGTTGTGTTGGTCTATTGGTTTGACGTCGGTTCAAACCCCAGCATGTACCAACGAATTTCGAGGTTTTTAAAATAATTATATTTTGTTACGTATACAATTCTATTTCAAACACATGTTTACTTAGCGTCTCTTGGACCTGTACTTAATGGCGTATCATTTGTAATGCATAGTCTAAAATATTATAAAACTTTTTATTTTTATTTATTATAGCCTTTATTGCTGAAACTATATTAAATATATACATTTTTTTTTTACTTAAGCCTAACACATCAGGTTATCTGTTGTAGTAGTCAGCGTATCACTTGACACGGAGGCCTCTTCCAGCTGTTTCCAACTTTTTCTATCATTAGCTTTTCTTTGCCAGACCGAACCACCCACTTTCTTTATATCGTCTGTCCGTCTTTTCGCTTGTCTCCCTCTTTTCCTTTTACCATCTCGTGGATACCATTCCGTGATCATTTTTGTCCATTTTGTCTTACTATCTCTTGTCATATGCCCTGTCCATTGCCACTTTAGTTGCTTAACTTTTTTTATTATGTCTTGTACTTTTGTTGTTGATCTTTTCGGGTCTTTTAGTGAGATTTCTTATTAAAGATTCCTAATTAAACTTTATATATTACTTAATTAATATTTGTATGTGAGAGAAAATAAAAAAGTGAGATACAAATTGATGGTATCTACGTGATCATAATCAAATAAATTTGGCTTTAAAACGTGACGTATAAACTAAGGACATTGATCCGTGCTCGGGGCGATGCCGATAATGGCATTTAACATTTGAATATCAAAAAGTTTTTATCGTATGTCACACAGATTGACGAATCGCCGTGAATTAACCAAAGAAGCCATCTTTGATCGGATTTTTATTTTTATAAATTTATACTCTTCCACGATTTTAATATAGACCGATTTACCTTGAGATCGTGAAAAATGAAATAACGAGTTACGAGTTTTATCTAACAAACTAGCTGTTACCCGCGGATCCGCACGCGTTTTTCTCATCTATTAAAGATATATAAAATTGTGGATAGGTGTGTACATTACAGAAATGCTCTTTCAAAAACATGTGTAAGTACGACACGCACGACATCTACTGTAACATGTAACGTGTACAGTAAATATATTAAAAATCAACAGAAATCAAATCAAAAACTACAGAATGGATTTTCACGCCGTTTTCACCAGTAGATAAAATGATTCATGGGGGAAGTTTAGGTATAATTTGTCAAGGTTTTCTTTTTGTTATAAATTAGCGCATTAGTTAGTTATCTGTTCGTAAAAGTCTCGTGAAAATCGGTCTAACCGATTTGGAGATTACACTAAGGACGAAGTCTTGGGTAACAAAATAAAACACTCTTTTTTTTTTTTTTATATCATAGGAGGCAAACGAACAGGCGGGTCACCTGATGTAAGTGATCACTACCGTCCATAGACACTTGCAAAACCAGGGGAGTCGCAAGTGCGTTGCCAGCCTGTGTGGGGGGGGGGGGGGGGGGAAGGGAAAGGGAAAGTGGAAGGGGACGGGAGGTGGGTCTCCGACACTCTCAAAAAGTTATAAGGTGAGTTCTTATAAGGTGAGGTATCTGCCAGTGAAAGTCCCGTAAATATTAGTCCAAACATTTTGGAAATAGCACTGCGGACGAAACCGCGTACAAATAAAATAGTCTATATCACTCATTATAATTTCAGTTATCTGCCAGTAAAATTCCCGTTAAAATAGGCCTACTCGTTTCGGAAATTACCCGGAACAAATAGACAGACATACCGATTTTTTTTTTTGTTATGGTAATATTCATTTTCTAAAAAGTTGTTATTTTTATATTACATACACACACTTTATTTTTATAATACGTAATAGATTACAAATCAAAAATGGGAAACAAAAATGACGTACAATAAACTGTTTGAATAGGAACAGAAAATAAACTTTGAAAATGTTTGCAATAGAAACTTACCACGTTACCATGGCAACGTGTATAACGCTAAAACGCAGGGAAAGCTGTCAAAAGGAAAAATATGCCCGATTTTGAAGCATACCTCATTGGTCCTCCGCTCCTATTGGTCTTAGCGTAATATATATGCATATATATATTTAGCTATTTAGCGTATTCATTGTCATAGATAATATCTAACCTGTTCTACTTAGAACCACTGGTACCCAGTAGATGGCGCTATATTAAAATTTGTAAAATCGTGGTAGCAAAATTATATCTTGATTAATACCCTCTCGACGAGTTAGTGAATATGTGTAGTCCGGTGACGCTGTAAATGCTCTACCAGGCCAATAGCGTAGTCAGTTCAAAAGAAAAAAGAAAAAACTGTCTTGCTTTGAAAAAATGTATTATTTCTACGGAAATATTGTCTACTAAAAAATCATGATTTTACATAACATTTTCTATTGAGAGTTTCATGAAATTCTTAAGAACTGACTTAAAGAGCAATAAAGCCGTCCTTTGTACTGAACACATAAATGTATTATATTGTATATATAGTGGTTTAAATAAAGATTAAATAAGGATGTCAAAAATTAATTATTTACGATATAAAAGTACAGATTTGTATTTTGTAGAAGTTAATCAATTCTAAACCAAACATGCGATTCACTCTAAATTATCATTCACCAGTGAAATTAAATCATGATTGGATATACCAATGCTTGTATATATTACGCAAACTCGTATAGATATTAAGAGCTCGAATTCAATCTAAACTGCATCCCAGAGCGGTTTTGTTGAATGAGTTCTATCGAAGCTGTTAGAAAGTTAAATAGATTTCGCTGTTTTGATTGAATTCAAAATTACTCGATACCGCCGAGTTGTGGTAACGTTTTAGGAAAGTTTTGATATATATTTTAATATTTGTTTAAAAAGGTTTTTTATTGAACATACATCGTGCCGGTAGTTTCCAATTGTGTCTAACTGGCTACGAACAATGTAATAGGTACGCTGAGGCGTGTTTATTTGTAATCAGCCGGTCTACGTCCAGTTGGAGCGATTATGGCGTCGATCGATGCTGGTTCGATTCCTTGTTTATGAGTCGAAGCTCTCGGTAAAAGAAAACATCATGCAGATACCATAGTATGAAGGCTGGGCTTTTTTAAGCCCACGTGGCTAGCTGCCATCTTCAAGTTGAGAATCTATAGTCTAGCAATTATGAGTGTGTTCCGACAGCTACACTAGAGGCAGTCGCTCCAAGTTTAGCGTATTTATCATCTTGGACCATATGGTCATTTAACATCAGGTAAGATTGTGGTCAGACGTCAAACCTATAGAGTATTAAAAAAAGTTATCAAGAGGTATTTATATCTGTACCACTATCAGTAAATCCATAAACCATAACAGTTACGCCCTTTCGGTTTATCACGTTTCGTGGTCACCTAGACTGGTCGTAAAAAAATATACTTATTTTCGGCGCCCCCTAAAAAGCTTCTTGTTGATGGATAAACGATAGAAATATTTTTTTTACATTGAGAACAATACGTCTTCCGAGACGACCTAAGTATGTTTTCTGGTAAATAATGTTTATTTTGAAATTTTTTCATGACAAATAATTTACCATGAAATATAAAACAAAAATGTAAAATATGTTAATAAAAATGTAATTTCAAAAATTTATGTAAAAAAATTTCACGTTTAATTTTGCACAAAAATATGATTATACCAAAAAATGATCTTGGGTCGATGTACCATGGTACCATGTACGATGGTACCATGTACTATTTTAATCAGAAAATAAAACTCTTCGGCACGTTTTCCTTAAAAGAAAAATCATCAACGAACAATTTTAGTTTATATCCATCTGTGCTGTACATCTAAGAAATTACCATGATAATGACGACCGGTAGTGGGCTGTAGATGATGAAGTTCGCCGATATTTTCCAATAAAAAGGTATGTGATGTTAATAATAATTATTATAATTAATTCCCAGTTAAGACAACAAATGCCTGTTTCGATTTGCTTTATAATTGGATCACATCCCACTAAATGGCGTTCGGTTAGGAATCCGTGGCCTTAATCCGGCCGTGTGTCTTGAAATCCTTCCATTTCAAAGGATTTCGCCTGTTAGTAGAGATATTGTAAATTTGAGATTATTCTAACGCTCAGGTTTGTTGCAATTTTAACGTTATTTCCATTACCAGTAAGTGTGATTTAGGTTTATTATGTTATTTCTGGAAATATGGCTATGTATACTCAGATTAAAAATCAAGACAAAAGTAAAAATATGTTTATGAAATACTTATAATGTAATATAATAACATATATGCACATGCTTTACCAAAACGTAGTAAAATTACTGCTTCTTTGGTGAAAGAAGAATATCAAATTGTGTTTATAACTACTTTTCTGGATGCTACTATTTTGTGGATTTAGCATATACTGTTGTACGTGTGTTAAATACAGAAATAAAATATATATCACAATTTATTTGATAAACTCTACAGCTTACACAGCTTAAAGCATTTTAACGTATGTGGGTTTGTGTATTATCCATAGATTCGTTTTAATTGTAAAAGCAATATAGATTAGATAATATGTTTATCTTTTAGATTGTTAGATAATTGTAAAAGTAGCTTATGCTCGGGGATTCACTCGCTTTAATCTATATTTATTATATCCACCAGCAACAGCGTATTTTTTTCGATAAATATAAGATAAACAGTACTCTGTGTATTTTTTTTATAGACCTGGCGACGTGCATGCAAAAGTTTATAATGATCGATTTTTTTTTATATTGCAGCACGGCATAATGACTGCACGATGTCTGATGGTAAGTAATAGTATAATCCAAAAACAATGGTGACCACCGAGAGACGAGACGACTAATTAGTTAAGGCTACAAAAGCGTAACAAAAAAACTCAAATTCGCAATAATAATGTTAGTAATAATTTTGTTTGTTTTATTAGGTACCCTCAAATCCGCTAGGACTCTCAGTAAGAGCTAACACTTTGATAATTATCAAAAACATCTATTATTGACCTCTATTTAACACATTTTTTCATCGAATAACCTCTATATAAGGTAGCTTCTAAATTATTCCCACTTAAACAATAATTCATGTCTTGTCAGGTTCAAATATTTTTAATTAAACAAGGTTTAGTTTTTCGTAAGATGTTTTTGTATGTAAGATATATGGTATAAAAGAGTTGATGATATCTGGTACCTAAGGCTTTAGCTATAACGTCTAATAGTTATGTATGTTATTTCAGTAACAATCATCATTATAATTACATATTATAAAACAAATTCCCCTACCACATTTGTCTGTCTGTTTGTTCGCGATAAACTCAAAAACTACTTAACGGATTATACTGCAGTTTTCACCAGTAGATAAAGTGATTCATTAAAATGTTTTGGTATATAATTTGTAAAGGTTATTTTTATTATCAGAGCGGGACAACGTCCGCCGGGCCCGCTAGTGTATGATAATTGTAACATTCAAGAAATAAGTTTTGAGTTATTCGAATGAATGGTAACTTACAACGTCGATGAGCTGACTCAGCCTTAGCCCCATTTTGACAGTGAGCCGGTCCGAGTTGTTACCGACGGGCCGGATTAGGCGATTGTAGTTGGAGAGCAGGTCGTCGTATAGCCGCTTAGCTTCAGGGTTTGCGTCGCTCAGGCGGCCCCACACGCACAGCACTGCGACCACCAGCGCCAACACCATCTTAGGCTAACACCACCCCTGTGGACAAACAATTAAGCCTTCTAAAATATCCTATAAAAAAAGTCGAGGCAGTCATAAGAACTGCCGATAGAAGTTAAAACTCAAAACAATTGATTTAGTAGGTGGTAGAGCCAAGCTGAAGCTATTAATGGTTTCAGCATGAATGGGTCGGCTCGCTCGGGGTACTACCACCCTCGCACAGAAAACCGACGTGAAGTAACAGTGCTTGCATTGTTGCGTTTCGTTCGGTCAGTGAGAGCGGCGGAGACCCACCTCCCCTCCCCTTCCCTTCCTACCCCCCTACCCCCCCTCCCCACATACAGGTTGGCAACGCACTTGCGACTCCCCTGGTATTGGAAGTGTTTATGGACGGTGGTGATCACTTACATCAGGTGACCCACCTGTTCGTTTGCCTCATACGATATTAAAAAAAATTAATAACTGTGTTTGAATAACTTTTTTTAATTCAAAAATCAATTATAGTCCGAATTAATGAAATTTCATAATCTGAAAATATAAATTATTAACTTTATTCTGGTTTTCACATCTATTGGCATTACGAGCAATCATTATATATACTTTATACAGTTTATTAATCAATTAAGTATATGGAAGGCTGCACAAGCTCAAAACAAAATATTACATTATTATTAGATGTACACAGGCCCCTACGACGCGTTACTAGTCTGACGCAAACCGCGCAAGCGCAATACGTTCAGTCACGCTTACTAGCATCTCATGACGCGAAATCATAAATTCATCTTAATATAATGTGTGTAATTCGCACGCGGTAGTAGTGAAACTTGTGTCCCGATTAATTTTTAAGAGAATGAGCTATAATATTCAAATATATGTTAACAATATTAATAATACACAACACAGAACATTATAAAAAATATTTATACAATCCAACAGAAAGTATTTATTTTATTTTTAGCAACCAAACATCTAGTTGATTATTACTGCCATTGTCGAGTAGGTAACGAAGGCTACTTGCGATCATTTCAATAAACTAACAAGACGGTGACCGTCGTGTTATTCAACTTTCGAAGGAGTTTAAGCAACTCAGACTCCATGCTCCGTAGTATTATTCCCCATCCATTTTACATGTGCACAATAACCAGGCTACAGCACGTAAAACACTACCAATATTACAAAATAAAGAGCCGAATATCATAAAATTACGAATAAAATATTACGCCCACAGCGTTTCATTCCATGATCCTGGTAAAAACTCCTAACAGAAAATAATGTAGTATAGATTTCAACGTTTCTCACAACTTATAACCTATATATACATTCACTTTAACATTATTTCTATTTCGGACTAAAAAACATCTCCACCAGCGATTTTATAGCAATGTGATTATATCAACATAGTTTTGTAATCTGCGTCTGTGTTTCTCAAAGTACATAGTCTAATGGTCTTCAAAAAAAAGAGTGAATATAATTTTACTGAGCGTACGCGTTACGTACTAAGCCTCGTCCTCACTTTCCATCCATCCGCCTGAGATCAAGCGTCACGATTATTAAAAAAGACAAATTCAATCCAATATCATTCATTAATAATTCATTAGTTAATTAACGTTAATTTATTGCTAGTTTGAATACGCCATATCTGAAATTACCAGCGAGATTTCAAAAATTCTTTCTTCATTTCATAGTTATTTATTGAGAAATTCTATAGATTATCTAATATTGCGGAGCGGAGCAATTACCATGAATTTTGTATTGAAATAACTGTGCTTTTAATTTTACAGGTGCTCGTCCAGTAGTTAAACTTCGACGATAGAGAAAAAAAATGACGTTCCAATTTTTTTATTAATAATACTAAAGCTCTTCGATCGCTAGTAGAGAAAAAGGAATGAAGAAAATTGGCTGAGAAACAGAAGAGGGAGATCATCTTAACCGTTTCCCCACTGCTGTTTTTACATAAAAAATATTTTAAAGTTTCATATTTCTTGATAACATACAAAATAGAAGATATGCATGTGTTTCTTGATTTTATTAAAAATGGAATCCTCAAATTGCATGGATTTGAACCAATGGTAATGGACGCGGTGTCCGAAACCGCTTACCACTGGGTTATCATCGCTTTAACTTAAGTATACTACTTTGACTTCAACGTGCCACAGTTTTGCTACGAATTTTAACCATAATGTGTATTACAGTACTTTTCATATATAAACTAGCTGAGTTGGCCACGCGTTACTTTGGCTCAGTTATTGCATGTACTGGAGTTGAAAAAAAATCAAAAATAAAAAGTGGCGCCATCTATGAGATATCTATAACAGTTGGTTCTATAGTTTTCTGTCAACAAAGTAATTTAAAGCGCCATCTGTTCGAATCTGATGAAATTTACAGTTTATTACAATAATCAACATTGTTTATAATTTAATTTGTAATTTTAAAATAATGAGGTCATTAACCGTAATATAAATTATCCTATCTCTCAAATCGGACCAAATTATACATAATAGGTAACTTTCATAAAGATCAGATGGGTGGTTTCTGAGTTCACCACAGACAAACATCGTGACATTACTACTACTACTACTTCCTTTGTTTCCCGACCGATTTTCTTTATATATTTTTTTATTTAGTAGGTATTGACGAACTTTCACATTATCAATAAAATATTTGGTAAAGTTCTTTTTCCGCGTAATTTTGAAACCTAGCAATCAATCAATTATGAACTGGTTTCGATCACCAGACGATAATTAGTGTTAATAAAATAGCACTTTAACTATGAAATAAATTACCATCGACATTGAAAACTTCTGTAAACCCAGTATAATAATCGTAGCTGACTTCAAAGAAGAGAGATTTATCAAAAAAAGACCTTCATTCGAGAGTTTTTTGTTAAATCGCTACCATCTTTCACGAGTTATTATTTCGCTGTAAATGTTAAGTTGAAACGTAAAGTTTACCGTTATAAATTAACAGGTATTCTCAATTCGAGAACCATTAACCAACTTCAATTAAATTTATTAGAAAGTTCTTTAAGAGTTTTATAGCCAAGTAGTCTGGAAACCGTCTTAACCCATTTGTTTTGTTTTAAACGTTTTGAGAGTCGACTACACTTCCACTAACAAGCGGTCTGGATTACCTCTTATTTACGGTGATGTCTCTCCCTAATATTTTATTTTACTATTCGATTAAAATAAATAAATAAATAAATAAATAAATAAAAGGTCAGTACTTTTAGATTTTTGTGTTATAATTAATACGATTTATTATATTTGATTGAAGAAAGCGTTACTTTGCGGAAATCCGTCATTAAATATTACAGTGGACACTACTTTGTACTTTCGCCTGGAATTGATTGACCACCACTATAACTAACTGCAACAAGAAGAGAATCAATTAATCAAAATAATTATACAATATATAATTAATATAAATATAATAAGTATCAATAAATTAATTAAAATATGTTGCAGATTGACGTGTAATCACGACAATCGATCAAATCGATCGATCGAATATATTTTAATTAATTTATTGAAACTTATTATATTAATTATATATTGTATAATTAATATATCTTAATATACATATTTCTTGTGTGCGTGTGTATGTGACTGAACTCCTCCTAAACGACTGGACCGATTTTGATGAAATTTTTTGTGCGTGTTCGAGTGGATCCGAGAATGGTTTAGATTCACAATTGGAACCGGTAGGTGGCGCTGCGATCGACTTTTAGGATTTTTTTTGTTTTCAAGGCAGGACAACGTCCGCCCGGTCCGCTAGTACATATATATATTTTGATTAATTGATTCTCTTTTTGTTGCAATTAGACGTAGTGAAGGTCAATCGATTCCAGGCGGAAGTGCAAAGTAGCGTCCACTATAATATTTAACGTATAAATTATACAACGACTAGCAGTAGCCCGCAACTTCACCTGTGTTTGTATAGATATAAACAAACTGTATACTTTATTTTTATAAGAACTTCACAGCACAATCACTGTATTTTAATAACATGAATGTAATTACAAAGTACCGATTATGAAGTAATGCGTATTAATATAATAAATACGTGCGTCTATCAGTGTACGCACGTAAGAAGTGAAACTTCTTTATGACATCATTTTTCGAAAAATGATCTACTATATTTACAACTATACAGAAAAAAAAACGGAATCTGATCATTGTGAGCGCACCTTTAGAAATAAACATGGCGCGTAACCGAAAAACGTCACATACGTTTTTACATGCTCTAAAATTCCTCCCTACGTCGATAAAGAAGTTTCACTTCAATAAAAATGCATAATGTTGCGTTTCGTATAACGTGTGTGAGTTTCTTTAGAATATTGTATAATAACAAGCTTCTGCCTGCGACTTCGTCCGCGTGGAATAGTTACTTTGGGCTAACGCTAACACGCAGCGGAAGCTCTCAAAAGCTTTTGGGCAGGCACATTTGTAATATTTGTAATATCTGTACCTTTTTTCGATGTTAACTTTTTGTTGTTGTTAGCTGTTTACATGTTATAAGTTCTGTTATATATATTGTCAAAACACCGACTACACGTCCGTACATTACTTAGGGCCCCCATTTAAAATCAGCGCTGCAGTAACACCCAGTTGTGCTGCAGCACTTAGCTGAATGGGGGTGCCTTTGTTGAATATAATATAAGCTATGTATATGTTCATCTTGTTGTTATCCAGCAATAAATACATTTCTTTCGTTCTTCTTCTTTAAAAAAAATTTTTTTTGAAACATTCTTCATTGGTGCTCCGCTTATATTCGTCTTAGCGTGATATATAGCCTTCTTCGATAAATGAGCTATCTAGCAGTGACAGATTTTTTTAAATTGGATCAGTAGTTCCTGTGATTCACGCGTTCAATCAAACAGACAGATTCTCTAGCTTTATAATATTAGTACAGATTACAAGGATATATGTAGTTCTTAAATAGCAAGATTTTTTCAAAATAACTCAAAACCTTTCATTATATCTTATCGAATTTAAGCAATACTTGCTATAAATTATAGCCTATGTGTTATTGCAATGTATAAACTGCATTACTGTAATGTATTATGAAAATCTGTTCAGTAGTTATTTCGTAATAGAATAACAATCCCGTATGTCTTCGCAAACTTTCTCGTTTACGAAACGCGAGCGCTTGAGTTTCATTAATGGGCCAATTTATACCGTTAATTTCAAAGGTTAAAACACAAAACAATGGAATAATTGTGTTCTTTTTTAAATTTGAAGTCGTTTATAGTCTGAATTATTTAAATTTCATAATTTATAAATTGAACATTAGTCTTATTTTCACTCCGAAAAATAATCTATACTAATATTATAAAGAGGTAAAATTTGTGAGTTTGTGACGTTGTAGGAGGTAATCTCAGGATTGGTCCGATTTGAAAAGTTCTTTCAGTGTTATATAGCTCATTTATCGAGGAAGGTTATAGGCTATATATCATCACACTAAGACCAATAGGAGCGGAGCACCAATGGATAATGTTTGAAAATCGGGGTTTTTTTCCTCTTGAGAGCTTCCGCTGCGTGTTAGCGTTAGTCCAAAGTAACTATTCCACGTGGACGAAGTCGCGTGCAGAGGCTAGTTATATATATTTATAGAGATTATTAATTAATCAGACACATGATAGATTGCACGAGCTCAATACATAATATAAATATTTTATGTGCACACGCCGCTAAACTACGTATCGTTAGTCTGACGCAAGCGCAATACGTCACGAGCATGTCGAGGTCATTGGTGGCCTGAAATCATAAGTTTTTCCCATACAATTTTTTTAAACACTCAAAAGTTTTCCCTTTCAGTGCATTTAGTAAAATAAATAAAAATATATATAATAACTACATTTTGTTGGCGCCTTCGCTTACGTTGACATAAATCAGATGTATCGACAGAGTACAGTACTTTTTTGTGTGAAACCGTTTGTTCTTCTCTGTATCGCTTACAACATCTATGCAATATTTCACGATGATCAGTTAAGCAGTTAAGACGTGAGAGCGTAACAAGCAAACAAACTCATTTTCCTATTTATGATATTCGCGAAGATTTCAATGATAATAATAATATAATACACAGAATTAAATGCCACTCTCTTTTATATAAGGAGATAAAAATTGTTTGTCAATAAACTACTTTATTTATGTGAATAAAAACAAATAGGAAAAATAAACATAAAGAGCAGCGAGTCTTTTCAAGGCCATTAGTATTTCACGTGAAGGCCTAGCTGACCCGGTTTATGGGATTACGGTGAAAGTCGGACTTAATTACGGGATAAAGCCGGATAAGCCACAATAAAATGTACCCTTATAAATCAATCCGGGTACCAAGATAAAGAGCCCGTTAGTGGGCAGCAGTGCGCCTAGATTAGAAGAAAAATGTTAGTAAACAAATACATTTTACGGTCCTTTGAGTTTTATTGAGAGTTTAATATCCGGCTCGAATGGAATTTATTCGGATTTAATAATATTACTTTTCAATTATTTATAGTATGTATACAATATTTACACATGGTACTTCTATATGAAGCGATTGTTTTTATAGGCTAAAAGTGTTGTATTGTTTTAGCCAATATCTTAGTATCACACTAAGGAAGAATCTTGTTGAAAGTTTAGTTCTTTCTAGATTAAATTACTGTGATGTGGTGTGATGAAGGTAGGTGGTAGAGCCACGCTGAAGGTATTACTGGTTTCATCATAAATGGGTTGGCTCGTCTGAGGTAGTACCGTCCTGTCACAAAAAAACCGACGTAAAGTAACAGTGCTTGCATTGTTGTGTTTCGTTCGGTCAGTGAGAGCACCAGAGGCCCCCGCTTCCCCCACTTTCCCTTCCCTGCTCCCCTACTCTTTCTTCCCCTCCCCCCTCCTCCCATGCACAAGCTGGTAATGCACTTGTGATCCTCCTGGTGTTGCTAGCATCTATGGACGGCAGTAATCACTTAACATCAGGTGACCTCAGGTGGGTTCGTATGCCACGTATGATATTAAAAAAAAATGTTGCGTATGACCCCTGTTTATTGTCAAGGACTGATCGATTGATTCAGCTGGTGCAGAACGTTTGTGCTCGGTTTTGTTCCCACATTCCTCCTCGTCATCATGTTACGCCGTTCTTAAATGAAGCGAAAGTTTTTAAAATGGCAGCCCGTAGGGAGCTACATATGGCCACTTTACTTTTTGACTTGATCAAAACAAAAAAACCTTAGTACTCATACGAAAAGCTAACATGGAGGTAAGCACGTCTTACATCTTTTGCCTACGTGCGTTCTGAGTCATATCACCTGACGATACCTAAACACAGACCCACAGCGTTCAGGGGTTCTTTTAAATATGTAGCCACTCGTTGCTGGAATAATATCCCACCACCATGTACATATATGAAAAATAAGAAAAGTTTTAAACATATATTGCAGCAGTGTTTGTTACAACTTCAATACCAATATTAATAATAGCGTTAATTTTATGAGTGGTTCCAATTTAGTAGACGTACATTTAAACTTATCTATGTTCGTATTTGTCCTGTTTTCGCGCGGTCTTCGGTATGTTATTCTCATTGTTATGGTGGCCACTGTGCAACCGAGATAGTGAAGGGCTTCGAGGTAGTGAAGGGCTTTTTCGACAGCCGCATTTGTAATATTTGTACCTTTTTTCGATGTTTATTTTTTGTTGTTGTTGTTTGCTGTTTGCATGTTATAAGTTCTGTTATATTATTTTCAAAACACCGACTACACGTCCGTATATTATTTTGGGCTCCCATCGAAAATCAGCGCTGCAGTACCACCCAGTTGTACTGCAGCACTTAGCTGAATGGGGGTGCCATGGTTGATTGTTGGATATTCTAATAAGTTATGTATATGTTCATCTTGTTGTTTGGTATGTTATCCAGCAATAAAGACGTTTTTTTTCTTTCATTCTTATTACATAGATATGGACTCTTGAATCTAAGTTGGAGTTTTTGGAGATAGGGATTTTTCTAAGTCCACCGCTAGCTACCACCCTCGAGTTGAAAATAAAATCTGTTAGAATGTTCCGACAGCTGCATTTGAGAGTCAGTCCCCTCTAGGTTTAACGTGTTTACCATCTTAGATCGCATCGTCAGACGTTATCTCCCCCCTTCCTGATAATAAAAAAAAACTTGACCAGTTATATACCCAAATCTTCCTAATGAATCACTTTATGTACTGGTGAGAACCGCGTGAAAATCCGTGCAGTGGGTTTTGAGTTTATCATGAACAGACGGACAGACGTGGCAAAGGACTTTTTTTTATAATGTGTAGTGATAGTAATAAAATAAAATTGTGTACAAGCTGGGCTCGCGATTTTGTACGCTTATTTGTTTAAAACGTTTGACGTATTATAATAGGGTGGGCATATAAATAAATAAATTGTTTACTTCACTAAATCACGAAGAAAGTACCAAGAGCAAGTTATATTAAAGTCCACGCACATAACACGAAGTTAGTCACCGTCTTTTGACTTTTCTAGAAATAAATTAGCCGGAATCATTCTTATGTACTTATTATATATATTTTGTGATACAGAATTGAGACACACATTGCTACATACGCTTAAAGAGACGAAAAATTTTGTATTATTTCATATTTATATTAAATGCATAAAATATATTATTATCATTTTGCTTCCCTGAAATGGTATAAAAGAAACGACCGAAAGTAAAAGAAATTACCTCCTTATGGATTCTAAGAGATATTCTGAGTTATGAAACTTGGCAGTCTTTTACGATACTCACGTTATGACCGCGAACTAAACTCGCATAAAACACGTAAGAGTTTTTTTAAAGGTACACGTGGATAATTTTCAATGTGTATTCATTTCGTTTTGGTCGGATATCGCGCGGATACGTCTCGGTAACGACAACGTTTCGCCATTATAACGTGTACCACGCGGTATCTCATAAAAATAAACCCCTTTTTTCCCTACATTTCCTTCGCAAAATTCGCGCGTTAAGCATTCGCGTTAGGGATGTGAAAATGAAAAAAATACGTTCCGGACATGGGACGTCACGTCTTACCGAATAACTATACTTGTTTATTTTTAATTACAACATTTGTTTAATTTGAAATGATGGAAATAGACACTGAATTAAAGGGCAATAAAGAACTACGTTAATAAATGCTCTCTCATGATGATCGCGGTAAAATAAAAATTAAAGAGCAAATACGAGTAAAATATTAAAATAAAAGAGGCAGTATTGTTGAATAAAAGGCTTACTTCTATTATATCTAGTGAGTTTGTTCCAGCTGTTTATATATATACAAGTATTTTAAACATTGTATATAGATATACAATATACATACAATGTATAAAGTAATTTAGAGAAATCTTTTTTGATCGGTAAATAACTAACGCAATTGTTTTTAAGAAATAATATTAGTGAAATACAAATGTCTTCATCAAATTATATAAAGCAAGCCGCTAACCTTAGATGCTACAGCTATATATTATTTTATTCAAGACTAGTTGTGCCCGCGAATTCGTCCACGTGGAACCTAATGTACTAAATAATGATTAATAAAATCATCTGAACGTATTTAGTCCATTTGTTTCTACTTTTCTTTCATACTTAAGTCACGGCGCCATTAAAATTACAATAACTTTTGACAGAGTTGACCCATTTTAATTAAACAAAGACTAGGTCACTCCCGATGTTATGCTTTATGATTTTCTTATATGAGGTTTTATTATGAACCCAGTACATTAGCAGTGATGCGTGTTCATACAAACAGACAGACAGACATTTCTAAAAATGATTGAAATGTATTCTATTACGTATTCCTAGACACCTGCAACAATTTTTTTCACGAAAATCGTATTATTACAGACACGTTAGATTTACATTCTTATTATATGTATAGACTAGCGGGCTCGGCAGACGTTGTCCCGCCCTGATTATAAAAAAATCCTTGACAAATTATATACCAAAACGTTCCTCATGAATCACTTTATCCACTGGTGAAAACCGCTTCAAAATCCGTTCTGTAGTTTTTGAGCTTATCGCGAACAGACAGACAGACAGACGCGGTAGGAGACTTTGTTTTATACTATGTAATGATGAATAGAATATATAATAAGAGATAACATTACAAACAATGCGTCATTGGCGTTCGGTTTTCTGTAGATTTATCGAACCAATATCTTGAAAAAAAAAAATCACAAGTCATGTGTTGGATAAGAAAAAGCTCAGATACTCAACAGGTTCATTATTTGAAATATAATTAATTTAAAATGGTAAATTTTTAAACAATTACCATGTCACAGTAACCATAGTTACCAATAGAGCAAAATAATATCCCGGTATTATTACCATCCCTACACGCACATCTACTTATTCTTCAACTCGTAGGTTTCTTTACTCATATTTCACGTAAGCAGCTTACTTTTTACCTCATATTTACACCGAGACGAGCTACAATGATGTCGTTGAGAATATTTTTGAACGGGATATGTACATACGTTTTATTTATTATATATATGTTGGATTATAGTAGATTTACGTACGGTTTTTATATGTTATTTTTGTATAATAAATTGATTGTTAGAATTCCCACAGACGTTGGGTATTTTTACAATTATAGCAAAGAACTCTCAGTGTGATAGTGAATCGTAGTTTCGTGCTGAAGTGTTGGTCCATAAGTTGTGTACAGTTTTGTCTTAACTTCAAGCAATTCCTAACACCGCGTGAAAATAATGATTTCGTGTTTCGACACTGTCGAAGGCAAATCAAAAACCTTATTCCTTTACTCTGAAAATCTTAACTAATATTATACATACGAAAGTGAGTACGTTTGTTACGCTTTCACGCCTTAACCATTAAACCGATCATCATGAATTTTTTTATACGCAAAGGTACAGAAAAGGACATAGGGTTTGTTCGAGCAGAAATTCGGCCCGGAAATCGGAGACGATCAGTCACACACGAGGAAATTGGCGCGGGAATTAGTGCTGCGATGTTTGATGTGCATTATTTCGGTAACTGGTGCTTTGTTGACATCGGCAACCACGGTGAAGAATATCAGGTAAGTAAGGCTTTATCCCGATTATAGGTTGTAGAAAAGAATAGGCCTTCCACTAAGACCGCTCGGCTAGCTACAACGCTCAAGTTTAAGCTACACAGGCCCATGTGGTGGAGGCACATTGTGCCAATGCTGAGGGGGGGAGTTTCATACCCGCTCTCCCTTTGAGGGGTCTACAGTCTTTGACCCCTCAGACCGCAGTCAGGGGAGCAGACGCAGTGCCAGTCGGCAGTCCCTGCTCCCCGCCTAAAAGGTGTATGAAGGCACCATGTAAAAAAAGCCGTATTTGAGATCCAGTTCCTCCAGGTTTAGCGTATTGAGCATCATAGACCACTTTGACATTTAACATCAGACGAGATTATGGTGAAACGCTAAACCTACCAATGTATAAAAAAAAGGAAACCGATGTGATTATTCTAAAGGATTTGTATTATATAGTTGAAAATAACGGAGTATAATGTGAACTTTGCCCGTTTGCGTTGTTTCAAATTTAATTTTACTAATTAAATCAGTATTCCTTTTCTTTTCGCTTTTAGAAACTAGCTGTGAATTAGTGGAAATGTCATCCCTTACTCGTGACCGCGCTAATGGTCTCGGGTAGGAAGAACACCCAAACTAAATTAACAACTTTTAATTAGTTACCCTTGTATCGTGCGGCTTACGCAGTTAAACTCTTGTTTTGTCAAAATGAATATAAATCTATGTAGCGTGTTACCACGATCGAGGAGGGCTTGCCTAACAATAGATTTTTTTGGGTCTTATTAAGGATACGAGCTCTGTCGATTTCGTTAGCATTTCTCTTCAAATCTATACTATATTACAATCGTGTAATCGTTTAGCTTTTATAGAGTTTTCTTGATGTAACTCTAATCTACTCAGGGTTAATTTTGATCTATTTTTTATTTGGTTGTTTACAATCATATCAATTGAGAGGATGCGTTTTATTAAACAGTATAATATTAATATCGGGGATGTGGGTGTGTATCACAGTATTCTGTCAGAACCGATATCGGATTGTTGCAAAAAGCTGTGTAATATATTTAGGTTTAGTAGTTAGGCTATTTGTGTTTTTAGATTTAAGAGTTTTAGTTATAAGTTACGATGGGACTGACATGTCAAAAAATGATAAAAGTCCCTTAAAAAAATTAAGAGAAAAAAAAAGAAATCAATTGAATGCAGTGTCTGACCAAGGAACGCAACTAACTACAGTCATTATGAGAGTTTTACTTATTAGGATTACTATTGTAAGTCAGACAGATGCAGGCCAATTGGATATATTATTTATTTTGAAGACACAAAATTGCTTTATATCCCCTTATATTCTGTAAAAATGACCAAATTTTAAGTGATACTTTGTTGCAACTGGTATTGATTTATGTATTCGGATAATGTGATGATCGTCGTAGGGTAGCTTATGTTCTAGAAGAAGTATTAAACGATAGCATGGTTGTACAAATCCCAACCCAGAACGTCGGTACATTTATACGGGATTGAAATAAAAATACCCGAGTGTATGTGGTAGAAAGTAATTTTAATAAACATTAATTACAACCATACTATTTCAAAGTTACAAAACGATAGCATGTTCATATTATGTGCAGTGCCATCTCTTGACAACAATGATAAACAAATGCATTAACAATGGTATTATGGCTTTTTTCGATGCCTGGAATCGAAGTTACGTCGATTAATATGGTGTTTACTTACGCTATATCACTATTAACATCATCGCATCCAATTTTATATTTTAATAAATTTTACCATAAAAAAATGCTAGTTAGCTTATGAAATTGATCAATTAGTTACTTCATGAAATCACAGGCCTTTTCATAATTTATAGGTAGTTACTACAAAGGTATTACAACAGCCTTTGTTCATAGTGTCACCGTATGTTACATATCAATGTGGCCTAAGAAACACGCTCAACCTAGAAGGTACCGGCTCTCAAGTGCAGCTGCCGGACCACAACAACAGGTGGTTTGCTACAGATTACCAACTTAAGGGTGGTAACTAGCCAGGTGGATTTAGAAATAACCCTACCGCCATGTACCTACCAACTCAGTTGCCAGGATTCGAAGGTGCATCTAACTTTGTATTCAAACACCCTATCACCTAAGCCATGATCGCTTCCCAAAGGTAGACGTCAATTGCACAGACGAAATAAGCACACGGTACTATAAACACTAAATCACTGTTAACCACTGCTTAGCTATTCCAATAAAATAGATTACTAGGAATAATAAGATTTCGGTGAAGCGTTTTAGACTTAAACGCAATAAACTGAAGGCTTATTTTAGAATATAGTAGTACAAGGGAATCCATTGAATCCTGATTTTTAAAGTCGCTTAATTTATTTTTACGGTTTGGACTGAAACCAAATTCTATTTAGATCACGGCTCTGAACGATCTCTAATCCGGCTTCCTCGCCTTTAACGTTGGAAATAAAAAAAGTCAGTGCTATAGTTTCCATTGAAGTTTTTAACTGCATTTTAAACTACCGGACATCTTTGTATTTAAATTATTATTGTAATTTTTATTAACATGAACGCTGTAATTTATAGAAATATTTTTCCATTACAATATCTTTATATATTAGGTCTTTACCTATAAAATTGCCGTTTTGTATGAAAAAATTTAAACGAATTTTTTTCATGTATTTTTTATTTGTATTAATCGAAGTAATCACCCATGCAATCAATGCATCTTTGCCAACGCAGTGGCAATTTATTGATACCCTTCTTAAAGAAATCAGCTGGATGGGAGGTAACAAATTCTTCAAAGGCATTTTGTACTGCCTCTCGGGTATTGAATTTTTTTCCCGCCAAGGAGTTATCCAAATTCTGGAAAAAGTAGTAGTCTGTAGGCGCAAGGTCTGGTGAGTAGGGCGGATGACGGAGAACTTCCAACCCCAGTTCTTGCAACTTGGAGACCGTCTGCTGTGCAATATGAGGTCGCGCGTTGTCGTGCAGGAGCAGCGGAGACGAGCGATTGACCAATGCTGGTTGGAGATGTGCCAGCTTGTCCATCATTGTGTTCAGTTCTTCACAGTACACATCTGCAGTAATGCTCACCCCGTTTGGTAAGAAGCTATGATGAATGACACCGGCGCTAGACCACCAAACAGTGACCATCACTTTTCTAGGGGTAAGTTTTCGTTTAGGGCATTGTTTAGGTCCTGAACCAGGATCCAACCAACTTGCTGAGCGCTTGCGGTTATCAAACAGAATCCATTTTTCATCGCAGGTAACAATGCGGTTCAAAATTCCTTCATTTGTGTGTCTGTTGAGCAGTGCAAGGCACGTCTCGACGCGTACTTCGCGCTGGCGATCATTGAGTTCGTGGGGCACCCATTTGTCAAGCTTTTTTACCTTGCCAATTTGACGCAAATGGACCAATATTGTTTTGACGCTAACGTCGAAAGCTGCGACTAATTCAGCCGTAGATTGTGTATCATCAGCTTCCACAATCGCCTTTAATTCGTCATTGTCAACCAAAGTCTTCGGACGACCGCGAGGGTCATTTTTCAAGTCGAAATTCCCAGAACGGAAGCGAGCAAACCAATAACAGGTGGTGCGTTGGTTTGTAGTGTTAGCTCCGTAAACGTCGTTGATGTTGCGTGCCGCTTGTGCCGCGTTGCTGCCACGACGGTACTCATATTCCATAATTACTCGAATTTTTAACGTATCCATGATGACAAAAAATATTGAAATGCGATGAAAATGTAACACTAATCAATAAACAAATGACTACTTTTGGAAAAAGAATTCCATGTTTTTAAAATAAAATTAATTTGTAATTAGAATTCTTAGCCAAACAAAAATTATTTTGATTTGAAATGGCCAGTACTGCAGAACGGCAATTTCATAGGTAAAAACCTATTATTATAAAACCAAGTCTTCTGCCATGTCTGTTTGTCTGTTCGCAATAAACTCAAAAACTACTGAACAGATTTTCATGCGGTTTTACTAGTAGATAAAGTGATTCATGAGGAAGGTTTAGATATATATTTTGTCAAGGTTTTTTTGTATTATCAGGGCGGGACAACGTCCGCCGGGCCCGCTAGCTATTATTATAAATAGACAGTGGGGAATAGGTTAAGAACATCTCCCTACTCTGTTTCTCAGCCGATTTTTTTCATTCTTTCTTTTTTTTATTGTAGCAATGCAAAGTGACTGCGCTGTGCCTGGTGGTAAGCACAGTACAATCCAAAAACAACTGCGAGCACCGAGAGATACACCCTTCTCCGTCGGTCGTTGTTGTCATGCCGGCCTGCGTAAATGTCTCGTTGTAATGTTGCGCTTGAAGGACCCCATGTTATAGGAAGGAGGGTACGGCAAAAATAAGATAGGAGTTACCGTAAAACTGTGGCTCCGAAGACCAGCGCGCGTGCTTCGGTTGTGAAGTTGCTACTGACGAGCTTTAGTTTTCAATAAAAAATTGGAAACAATATTTTTTCTCTATCGACCACTGGATGAGCACTAGTTTTCATTAAATCGCTATCTTCTGTTTGTGTGTTTGTATGAACAGTTGTAATTGTAATAAATAGGGATAAACTCTTGAAAAATGAAAAAGAATCATGTAAATCAGTTTAGTGGTTTTTCGAGATAAATGTACTATAATAGACAAACAGACAGAGAGAAAAACGTTGACTTTAATGCGTAATAATATGTTTCAACTTCAAAGATAAAGTCTAGCAATATTAATAATTTAAATATTTAATTTTAACTGAAAGATAAGTAAACCGCTCAGTACCTAGAAAGGAAACAAAATGAATTAAATTAGGGCGGCTATTTAGTATTCCACTGTTATCTAATTTACGTGGCCCTTTTATTTAATTAGTTTTGGTAAACAACGAAACCACCTTGAAATCGGGTAACTAAGCGCTGACAACGCCCCTTCAAATTCTATGATAGTTTGAAGTTATGTAATCTGATTTGCAATGGAGTTTGAACGTTAACATGCTAACGAGAGGGTCTACATTTGATTAGGAGAGTCAAATATCAAGGTATTAACATGAAAAGGTTTTGTAAACAAAGGTAGTTTATGTATGAAAAAGGCTACTGGAGTAATTAAAATATTTTAGTTTGAAAAATTAATATAGTACATTAAATATGTATCTAATATTTTAAAGCGATAAAATGAATACTGATTCGAACGGATAGCTAGCTGGTGCTCGCAACTTCGTTTGTTATATTAAGCTTAATCATCTGTCTATATCTTATATATAAAATTCTCGTGTCACAGTTTTCGTTGCTATACTCCTCCGAAACGGCTTGACCGATTTTGATGAAATTTTTTGTGCTTATCCGGTATCTATGAGAATCGGCCAACATCTATTTTTCATCCCCCTAAATGTTAGGGGTAGTCCACCCCTAAATTTTTTTTTTTATTTTTTAGACAAAAATTTTAATTTCTATTTTTTTATGATACAACATACAAAAATACATACAATCCTCAATTTTCACCCTTCTACGATCAACCCTTATTTTTTAATAGCCATAGGTAATAACCGATTTGGTGCAGACGAAGTTGCACGGGTCAGCTAGTAATATATAGAAATCTCGCGTTACGGTGTTTGTGGTTGATATCCTTCGAAACGGCTCTACCGATTTTTATGAAATTCTAAATGTATATTTGGCAGGTATGAGAATAGGTTGTAAAGTATATTTTATACCTCTAAGTGATTATGGTATCCCTATCCAGAATTTGTTTTTTTTTAATTTTTTTTTTGACAATATTTTTTTTGTATTTTTTATTTGCCAACTAAACATACCTATCTATAACTTCAAATTTTCATTTTATTCACCCGTTTTTTATTCGCGCTTTTATTATTTTTGTACGAACAGTATCCTAATATCCAATCCAATATCCAACGACCGTTCGTATTTCAAACAAAACGAAATTATTGATGTTGCTGAATAGCTGAAGGGCGCTACGTCCTTCTCATCGAAATTTCTTTTACACGTGCGTAAGTCATTCACTAAACCAACTAGGCATGTGTTTGAGTGAGTCCCTGAATTGTTTGGTTTCACAATTGGAAACGGTGGGAGTCACTCTAATCGGGTTCTCGTTTTTTTAAGATTTTTCGAGTTTGGAAATACAATTGGAATACAACCGATTTCACGCAGACGAAGTCAGCTAGTATTTCAATAAACGTTACTGTTTATATTTGAATAATTACCTAACCAATAATTATGAAATTGTACATACACGGTGTCAGAGGTTGACAAAAGGACATAGAGTACAGAGGGATAGGTCAAATCTACATCAACGCGATTTAGCCGTGAGCAAAAGCTAGTATGTCATATTATAAAACGATTATTTCTGATTTTTCAAATACTATTATATCGTACATGTATGAATGTAACTAATGTTAATATCGATGTAATTCAGAATAAAAAAGAACATGCAATCTTTAATAAAAACAAACAAAAATTTATAAGGAATTGCGGTACTGGACTTTTCTGCAGCAAATAAAATGACAATTAAGTGACTTATATTCGACTTTTACACCTCAAAGAGTGCAAATTAGAAACAAAAGATATTATACGAAACCGTTGTCTGTATGATAAAAGATCTTTTGAAGTGAAAACTTCTTAAGGCGCGTTCAGCGGTATTTTTGGCAAAAGATGA
Source organism: Antheraea yamamai (assembly GCA_036509395.1). Taxonomy (NCBI): domain Eukaryota; kingdom Metazoa; phylum Arthropoda; class Insecta; order Lepidoptera; family Saturniidae; genus Antheraea; species Antheraea yamamai. Next base: position 3,331,914 of record AP028444.1, on the reverse strand, counting down.
ATTTATAATTTCGGGCCATGACATGCTAGTAAGCATGACCGATAATATTGTGCTTGCGCGGTTTGCGTCAGACTAGTGACGCATAGTATAGGGGTCTGTGTACATTCAATATGGATATTAATATTGAGATTATGCAGTCTATCATAATAGATGTGAAAACCACAATAATGATAATAATTTCTATTTACAAATTATGAAATTTAAATAATTCACACTATAAGTAATACAAAATCCAAAACAGAATACAGTTATTTTATTTTATTCAGTTATCACTTCTGTCGGCAGTTCTTATGACTGCCTCAATTTTTTTTAATTACTACACTCATCTAAAGTAAAAAGTAGCTGCACATTATGATTTCAATTCCTTTTAAATTATTCAGAGACAGATTTATACATTCAGCTATGGTGTATTTCTTTGTATGTATTTTAAAAATAATAATACCTGAAATGGCAAGATGTAGAAAAGAAAACCGATCAAGCAATTGAAGAATATTCCGATATAGATATGTACTCAGCATTCACGTCAATAAACCTTGAAACACAGAGTTATACATAACACAATAATGTCCCGCCATCACTACACAGGATGTGACACAACTCCCGGAAGTACGCAAACGACGTCATCTACAGACTTCCGGTTTGAACGAGGATCTTCATTTGATTTCCGCCCTCTATCGGTGCTGTTTGGACATGAAAGTACCGAACTGTGTAAATAGCTCTGAAAAGTATACTATGCAAGATACAGACTAATATTTTCGTGACCATTCATTGTAAGGTTCAAATTTCTCTAAATATGTAAAGGGAATATCAAATATAAATCAAACTACTAAAGTAGTTTCAGATCTTTCGGATAAATCTATACATACATATGCGCTACAAGATCATAGGTATCCAAAAAGTTATAGCAAAAGAACAACTGCAAAATTCTAACGCAAAACGATAGTCCTCGCAGTTAAAATTGCGAACCATTTTAAGATCTGCGATGGTCGAGCTATGCGTAGAAAATAAATATATAAAATAGCTTGTCATCAGTCATAAGAATCAAACTGAATATTATTCTCAATATACTTAGACTTTGATTTACCTGAAGTTTTTTTAGCTTTTTCTTTCTCGAACTGACTACGCTATTGACTTGACGAGCCTGCACAGCTTCACGGTTTGAGCCGCTGCCGAGGGGAGCGCGGCGTTTTTTATAGATTTGACATACATTAGTATGAAAAATTATTTCGCTTACATTCGAATTGTCATCGCTATGTATTGCATTTTAGAAAATTTATATGGAATCACGTTCCGGGTATACTATTTCCAGTAAAAAAATAATTTTTAAAATCGGACTACTCAGTTAAAGGTTATGCGTGGTCATACATAAAATATATGTATATATATATATATATGTATACTAGCGGGCCCGGCAGACGTTGTCTCGCCCTGATTATAAAAAAAATCCTTGACAAATTATATACCAAAACCTTCCTCATGAATCACGTTATCCACTGGCAAAGACCGCAAGAAAATCTGTTTAGTAGTTATTGAGTTTATCGCGAACAGACAGACGCGGTAGGGGACTTTGTTTTATACTATGTAATGATACGCGTCGACTTGAGAACCTCCTCCGTTTTTTTTGTCGGTTCAAAATATCACAGGTCGGGAATTTTCTTATACATGACGTGAAAAAATGTCACAACGTTCTAGTTGTATTACAGGAGCTAAAATGACCTTGCATTGTCTCATTTATCACATTTGTAAACGAATAACTATAGTAATATATCATCGTTATAACATAATAGCATCAATTTTTGAATATTAGTTGGACTCTATAGAAAATTACGAAAAAGTGTTTTATCATGTTGCTTAATTTTTTTTTTTGTATTTCATCTTTGTTTTTATAACATAGTGTAGGCTAGCAAGTATGCATATCAAAGAAAAAGTAATTATTCGGAGCCCGTGGCAAAGCGTGGGAAAAAATTAACACGAGCAAAACCACGAGACACTTCATGTAAATCATATAATGCAATTTTAATGTAACCAAGGCTAAAAATAAACTGCATATACGCATCGCCTTAGAATACTGTATAGGCTTTCTTTGTTATAATCTATATACATATAATAAGAATGTAAATGTAACGTGTCTGTACTTTTTCCATTTTCGTGAAAAAGATTGTTGCAGGTGTCTAAGAATAAGCAATAGAATACGTTTCAATCATTTTTAGAAATGTCTGTCTGTCTGTTTGTATGAATACGCATCACTGCTAAAGTACTAGGTTCACAATAAAACCTCATAAGAAAATCATAAAGCATATTCTCGAGAGTAACTTACTCTTTGTTTTATTAAAATCGGTCCACTCTATCAAAAGTTATTGTAATTTTAATGACGACGTGGTATAAGTACGAGGGAAAAGTAGATAAGTAAATGGACTTAATATATTCAGATGACTTTATTAATCACTGTTTTTTACATAAGGTTCCACGCGGATGAAGTCGCGGGCATAGCTATGTAAAATATACATATCTATCACACATGTAAACATGTGTATCCCACTAATTCCTATATGAATGAATAGTTAGCTTAGTTCAGCACAGCTTAGTTACATTCGCAATGTTGTGTAAGAAGACAACATTCTAAGCCGAGGTGTGCCGTGCACCCTTTAACTGGTTGTCAAATAAAATCGGCTGAGTACCTTAAGCGCTCTCTTAGTAGTCAAATCGAATCAAATCAAAAACACTTTATTCAATTTAGGCCCTAAGAAGGCACTTATGAACGTCAAAACTACCACCGGTTCGGAAAACAACCCAGCCATCGAGAAAAACCGGCAAGAAACTCGATCTGGTTTATCTTTTTCACAAACGTTTTTAATGGATGCACAGAGATGAGTTAATTCCAGACATCACCATCGTTCACATATTGATCCACTCTATAATAGCCTTTTGACACCAAAACCCGCTTGACATGGCGCTTAAATTCGCAATCCGGCAAATCGGTAATATCCTTTGGGACTTTGTTGTATAGTCTAACACTATACTATGTAGTCCGGTGACAATGGAGGAATGTCAGGACAATGGCGAAGCCAGGTCGAAAAAAAAATCCAAAATACAAGCCTGTGGTACGTATATCTCAACCACGACTCGAGAAAATTCTATAGTACAAAGAAAAAGGTTATGTCATATGTTACGCGGGTTACGGGAATCGTTTAACCCTTTCCCTTCAAACCTCTCTCACTCTCCATCTAATAAGTACGTCTCTATTCTGACATTTTGATTTAGATACTTCGAATGGGAACCGGAATAATGATAGCTCATTGGTAGGACTGGTAGGTGCCAAAGCTGGCATGTCTCTATAAACTCTATAAGTGTGAAGCTCTTTGACTCGAGAATGTAACTTTACGCAGACTGGCCGAAATGTGATCTCTTGTGACTGTAAAAACCATATATAGAGATAAATATAATTCATTCTATATTACGCACTTCGAGTTTGATTTTTTTTTTTCAATTTTGTTTCTTTCATACAAAGATATTTAGAATTAGCAATATAAACCGAGAGAGGGGTGGGTGATCGCATTTCGATATGAGTGTGGCTCTTTTCTTTGACATGTTGCATGAACATTATATAAAAAGTCACCAAGATTTATCAGTCATGATTTAGATGCAAGACAGAGAGTCGTGGTAATTTCAAAGTCGGTTAAATGCCTTGAGATTAATGATCAAATACTTGACAAAATTATCGAACGATATAATAGCAAACTCCTTTCACCATCAACCCCAAAAGAACGAACGGACATATACGAAGATTGTCACAAAGCATTATATACCCTAGTCTCTTCGTATTAAGTCGGGGGCATGCTTGAAGCAAATGTTCAAAGTTTTGCACAAATGTATTCTCGCAGGAGCAGATGTTATCCTCAATAATTTTAAAACGATTATAGTATTGCTTGCAATGTCTATGTCCAGTTAATATTTGTAGCATATAGAAGGTTTGTAGGTGGTAGAGTCACGCTGAAACTATTACTGGTTTCAGCATGAATGGGTCGGCTCGCCAGGGGTTGTACCACCAGACCCACAGAAAACTGACGTGGAATAACAGTGCTTGTATTGTTGCGTTTCGTTCGGTCAGTGAAGCTTACTTTATAGAGATCAACATTTGGTTACTTGTACGGCTATCTGAGCATGACTTTAAGTACAGAACGCTGTGGTCTTTCGACTTCAATTATGACACCTTTGGCAGGGAAGGAAACTCTAATTGATGTACGCAATTTTATAATATTCTCTTATCCTATTCTATATGCTTAGTTTCAATATCACTCTCTCCGAACCGATCTAAGTTGTTACAAGTATGTTGCGACAGTAGCATCTGTGAATCAGTTCTCTAGAGTTAGCGTGTTAATGTCTTAGATTACATCCTCATTTAACACCATATGAGGTTAATAACGATTTTTACTATACTACAATTTTAAATAAAGAATCATTGATTTTTAATATGCAATTCCGTCGATCGACGGAGGTTCGTATCCGTGCGATTGAAGCAGAGTTTTCTATGAAGGAAAAAATCGTGTTGAAACCATAGAGTGATGGTGTAGGACTCTTCATTTGTTCATCTGACTAGCTAACAAAATCAGTCGGCTTCATCAGTCAAGCTTCTGTTAGTGTATTCACGCAACTGCATTTGAGAGCCAGAACCCTGTAGGCTTAGTGTATTAGATTTAATGAAACTGTGATCAAAACATTAAAATCTATAATGAATAAAACGAATATTAAAAGTGGCAAGTTTGTTTGCTATAACATCAAAAAAATATATACAAAGCGCGTTAATTAACAAAATTCAAAATTACGAAAACATATTTAAAACAACGCCTCGCTATCGCGATTCGACTTCAATAAAACCGCCGAAACGACCCTCCACCTTCGCTCTCGAAAGTCATTAACAAAGTGTCATCCTCTCGAACATTATAAAATAATATTTATTTAAACTGACGCGATAATCCTTCGGGGTATGGTGAGATGTCAGAAAATCTGAACGTCAATGGAAGTAACTGAATTACATCCGCCGTTGTGAAGTGATAGCAACCCTATTACATTAATTAATGTAATTAATAATCTATTTCAATTTATTTATGAAATTATGTCTGTCTCACGAAGACGAGTAGTGTCATGGGAAAAGTAAGATTTTGGAGTTGAAAAGATGATTCAATTATATTTGGAAATATTATTATGATACTTAACCAACCTCAAAAATGAGGTTCCCAATTCACGTGTATTTTTTGAAATGACAACTTTTTTAGGAGCGCTGAGCGGTATCTTTGGCAGAAGGTAAAATTATAATTTCGCGTCATGACTTGCTACGTAAGCATGAGCGGCCGTTTTGCTCTTGCGCGGCTTGCGTCAGGCTCCGCTCAACGCGCCTAAAGAAAATTTCACTTCAACGATACAAATTTCATGCAGATGAAAAGCCTAATTTCTATGAATCCAAACACTTTTTACCACAACCTATTTAAGAGGATCAGTTATTATTAACGACAACAGCGCGATCTATCTTCACAAAATTAAACTACGTTAATCAACAAGTCTTTCCACACTTTACCTGTAACGTTCCGGAATATAAAGGATACGATATAGTGTAGTCGAAAACTCACAGCTGAATCTAAGCGCGTCATACCGCACGGTTCTATAAATCCTTGTTAAAACCAAGCACGGCTGCACAGAGTGAGTTTATGCAGTCGGGTATCTGGCGATACACTCGGAGCTACGAATATTTTCGTTTACAGAATGTGGGAATTCAAATAACTAGTGCTCTGCCCACTATCCACTTGTCGAAATTAAACCATAATCACTACTGAAAATTGTCCCAATATAAATGAATGATATTATTAAGCTTATGAGAAATTATCTTGGATTTGGAATTTTAATTTATTTTCTATTAGAAATTTCACATCAGACATTCATCATATGTTTCGGACATCGAAATTAAAATATTTGTGTGTTCAATGGTAGGTGGAAAGAATTATCTGTATTCAATTTTAGGTATTGATAACACTAGTGCTTGTCAATATCTATAAATTAAATAAAGAAGATCGGTTGTTTATCAAAGAGGGGGAGAAAAGATACTGTAATGTTTTCTTTCGTCTAATTATATAAAAAAGAAGTTATTTACTGAGTGATAGTACTATGATAAACACAGTATAAACCAAATACAACAATGACTATCGAGAGATCGGCAGTCTTTTGTTATATTCGCATGCCTTCGCTTATGGATCGCCTATGGAGCGTACAGAAATGCGATAAACTTGAAAAAGAGCTACTATGATTGCTTTGTCATTGGAGATCCCTAACAGCCTCCTTCGTTACTGGATTTAGACCGCTAATGGTCAAGATACTGTAGAACAAAATTATCATATCTTTGCAGCATACTGTTTTATTATTAACATTTATATATAAATAAACTTATTTATGCATAATATTGTACAGAGATATTGTGAACACTATAATTATTTGATTATACCTTATCTATTCGTTGATATTGAACCGACAATTATATTCCGAACGAAATCATAACACTATATTGTAACAATTTAACAACGTATGCTAGATAGAACTCTGTCAATGATATAATAATAAAAGAATATAAATTTATCCATTATTTACTTAAATATTCTTGGAAAACTAAAGTACTAGACTGCTACGGCGTCTGTCAGTATTTAGACGCAGTTGGCATACTACAACCTATTTTTTTTTAAATACTGTTTGTTTCACATACACGTCCGGGACATGCTTGCTCAATCTTTAAACAATGTAAACAAACAATAAATTCAGCCGGGGTTTATCGTAACTTAAAATATAACTTAATTAGATACCATTGATCATTTATATTGGATAACTTGTTTAGACCGAGCTGAGAGTGAAATAGGGAAATTATTCCGACACGGCGATACATTCGTAGCTCCTCGAGCTTCCAATTCAAAGCTATAAATTTCACAAATGTACGACAGCATTCGGAATACTAGAATCGGGGAACAGGAGATTTTAAATATTTAATATATACGAAGAATTGCTTTCTGTTTGACAGAATTTTATGCAAATCAGAATAGAAATAGAAACAGTTTGAATAGAAATGTTATGAATATAATTGTACATAATGTAATGTTATTTGAGGAGTGTAATTTAGTTATCTTTCAATAATGAATATAACAGTACATTATTGCAAAGGACGTGAAACAGGCGATTAAAGGTCGAGTACGAGTTTGAAGGCCGAGCCGTAATATATAGTATATAGGCATATATAGTGCTTTTCTCAAAAGAATGCAGGGAAATAAAACATACATTTTATATTATACATTTAATTTAATTAATATTAAAAGTTACATTAGTCATATTGAGGCAAGTACTAAAAGAAAATGTTATTGTTTTCCCCGGTACATTTATGTTTTTACGTATACGTATTTTCTTTTTTAGAAAATAATGACAATATTTCCATGCAGGTTTGAAAAAAATATTTACATTTCCGAAAAAAATGTCTTGAGTAAGTTATTGAAACTTAATCAGTGCCAAATAACATAAAAGGCTAAATTATAGTACATATACTAACCTATAATATGCAAGTACAAAGTTCGCGTAAACTAAGAAATTATCGTTTTATGCCGATAGCTAGCATCCGCGGCTTCATTCGTGTTGTTTATTATCTTAGCAATATATTTCATGTTCTGGGTAAAAAGCACCACACCGTTTGGCAACTGTTTTACGGCAAAGAAAACGTTGTTTAACGTGTAGTGCTTATAAATATCGTAGTCTCACCACTCACAGTAAAAAAATCGTCACCGGCGTGACAACTTACTCTTTTTCACCGTCACTGCACCAAAAGAAGTTTTCACTTCAAAAACAGAATTTCAATTTAAAATAATGATATACTTATTATCTCTTCCAGAACCTTTTAACTCTACGACTTTTTTCACATGAACAACGTTCTATTATAAAATCAATGCTAGTTTATTAACCCGAAAAATATAGGGAACCGCTCGAGTCCTCTGGTTGTGACATTAAGGGCAATTTGTCAACCACTTGGCCTCTCGTGACTTTAATTAAAATCTCATTTTATACTGGTTTCATTTGTATTAACTTTTTGTTGTACTATTTTAGTTAATAGGTGATTAACGGCCTCGATTTTTTTTTAATTTATAATGGATCTTTTGTTGTAAAGATTAATCATTTTTCAATAGTTTTTCGATACCAAGCTAGGTTTTTTTCTCTATCATGTTAGTCTTCAGCTACTTGATTATACAGTATTGTATAAAATTGTGATCAAATTTTAGACAATATATTGTATACTTTATAGTTTTTCACAGTATCCATCGTTGAATAACTATGTAACCTAAGATCGGTTGCCGGAACACACCCGTAGGAGCTACAGATTTTTTATTTAAATATCGGAGATATCCTTACAGGCTATATAAAAAACATTATAACCCTACTTCGGATTCATCCCGATGTTTTTCTTCACCGAAATCTGTGACTCATTACAGGATCCAAATCGTCACTAGACGTTATACCCGAACACATTCCATGGATCTAAAAACGCTTAATGTGATTTTTTCCTGTAGGATGGTTCTACAGGTTTGACTGTTATAGATTTGCAATTTGCAATGCATGCTAAGAAATATAAAATTACGCCTCTTGTCTACTTCACGTGGAAAATGAGCGAAAAACATTGATAAATTGTACTCGTATGTGAATCGGACAAAACTATCGCACTCGATAGAGAGAATGTTATATCTTTGCACAAAAAAGTTAAAACCTGTTAAAATTCAACATCGCAATATTTGTAAGAAATAGAATAAAAAACCACAGTTAAATTATATAACTGAAATACAAGTAGCATCTCTTCACGTCTCTCTTTGGCATATCGCGTTAGCTTAGGTGATAAAAAGAGACAAGTTTCTGAGAAAATTCACGGTACGTTTAATAAATGTATATTTTTGTAAATTAAAGGTCGAATGAGTTTTTGGTATGTACATTGTTTGGAAAAAAAGCGTTATTATGAAAAAAAAAATAAGCAGTGCAAAAAATATATTTTGGTTTTATCAAAACACAAGTGTTTTTGTTATTATAAAGGTAAAAACACATAACATCTTAGTCATATAAGAGAACGTCTACAGAGAAGTTTTTCAATTAATTCGCTGTCAAAATACATCCGTTCCAAAAGGTTTCGCTTCAAAATTCCTATCCGTTCATCGGAATTCAGTTATGAGAGCAACTACGGTACGTTTTTCGATGAACGAAATTCGATGAATACTTTTTTAAAATTTAAATTTTGAAATCGGTGCGTTCCAAATTTAATTTACATACCGTATACGTTAAATACGCATTTATTATTTTATTTTTGGCAACCAATCTTTTAATTGATTATTACTACCATTGTCGAGTAGGACCGTAATGATATTACAAGTTTCTTGCGATCATTTCAGTGAACTAACAAGATGGCGGCCGTCTTGTTAGAACTTTCCAGGGAGTTTTTGTGGCAACTCGGAACCCATCCTCCGTGGTATTATTTCCCATTCAGTTCACTTCTGCACAATAACTAAGCTATATTACGTAAAACACCACCAATATTACAAAATATAGAGCCAAATTACACAGGATCATGAATCATTACATAGTATAAAACAAAGTCCCCTACCGCGTCTGTCTGTCTGCCTGTTCGAAATAAACTCAAAAACTACCGAACGGATTTTCATGCGGTTTTCACCGGTGGATAGAGTGATTAATGAGGAACGTTTTAGTATATAATTTGTCAAGGATTTCTTCATAATCAGGGCGGGACAACGTCTGCCGTGTCCGCTAGTAAAATATAAAATTCACTACATGACATCCACGATCCCGCCAAAATCTCCCAAATGTGCAATTGCGTTCGTAATTTGTTTTTTATTTTATTTTTAAGTATAAATAAAAAAAAGCAAAGTTGATGATTTTAAAGGAATTGAAAAAAAGAACTACAAAAAGTGAGGAATAAATCACCCAGTTACAGAATACGCTTTTTCAATTCACCGAAATCGTAGCTTCGGCGGCATATTTATTTTTAAAATTGAAACGTGATGGATTGGAATCGTCAGCTGGAAGGATTGACAAGACCCCTCTGTGTTCAAAGGAAAATCGGTTAGGTGTTTTTCTATTTTCAATACAGACTATTCAATTTGTGTACATGTATTTCCTAGGAATTTAATTAAAACACTACATATTCAGAATTTCTTTTTTTAACGTTCAACAGGTACGCACTTGACCACAATCTCACCTGATGGTAAGTGACGATGAGGCTGACGATGTATGGCGCTTACCCACTTGATGCCTGTTCATTTTACTCTTGAAGACTCCCAAGTTATAAGATGATGGGAAGACAGACACCGGGAGTGAATTTCACTCCTTAGCCGTACGTATAATAACTATGGAAGCAAATCGCTTCGTACGAATTACGGGTAATATCAACCAATTCTTTATCTTCTTTTTATTTATTTGTTATGTTGTTAATTTTAGGAAATGATAAGAAGCATTTATTAAAATACTAGCGGGCCCGGCAGACGTTGTCCCGCCCTGATTATAAAAAAAATCCTGGACACATTATATATCAAAATGTTCCTCGTGAATCACTTTATTCACTGGTGAAAACCGCATAAAGATCCGTTCAGTAGTTTTTGAGTTTATCGCGAACAGACAGATAGACAGACGCGGTAGGGGACTTTGTTTTATACTATGTAATGATGTACTGCTCTAGATCGATCGTTAACTTTTTATATAGGTAGTTATGCGGTCGCCAGGTCAAGTGATTACGCCAAGTTCTCACGAAAACTCTGCGTAAGCAGCACAATTCTAGCTAGCGTTCTCGTAACTTGTGGGAACCTTAAGTTAACAGGCTTAGTTAAGTAAAATAAAGAAGCATTCGTTCTGGACTTCTGCTTCTGATCAGAACACTCATTTGAAATATTAAACAAGTAAAACATTTTATAATAAATTTTTTTTAAACAAAAGTCCCTTTTTGTTTTAGCTTGGGGAAATCCCTTATGGATACACCACCCTCTCGGGGGAGAGGGTGGGTTATGTCCGACTCGCACGGACTAAAACCTCACGGTGTACGTTTTCCACTATAGTTGGGGCCGCACGAGATCTCTATAGACTTCATCGTTCCGAAACAAAAGTCCCTCCCGTAACATTACTTTTTTTATTTTAAATTTTTCCCATTTAAAAATCATGTATTTCAGATAAAAAAAAATTCTATAAAATTGTTGGATTTTAAGCTATTATAGTAACAAGCACGGTTATTTGTAGTATGTATATTTATTAACTCTATTCAACCGATCTTATGACAATTATGATCTAACTCGACTCGAGTTAATTGTATCAACTCTAAAAGTCGTTTTTTCTAATCTTTTCGCATATTTTTGAAAATATTAAGAGTATGGCTTATTTCAACAAAAAGGTGCCATGGCAAAGTCTTAGGAAATTGAATTATCTACAGATATAGTCATTACTGTTATATCGCTAAAATACATAGTTTTGAAGAAATGAGCAGTTGAATATAGAACGATAGTTCAGTGTCGGAGAATAAAAATAATCTTTCCAAATGAAAAAACCTAATGCTTGCTTCACAACTACAATCATACCACAGATAAGGCGGTTCTTTTTTCTAAAATCGCAAATCGCTATTTCCATTGGCTATTTTAAGAGTTACATTTTTTATATAGTTAACGAGTTACCATCTTCTACTCGCTTTCGTGAGCTGCCTACGGAAGTGCCGCTAGAATGCTATATGAACTATCTGTTAGAGATGAAAATACCTATCAGTATCTACTTATATTATCACATAACATAAGGATAAAGTTTGGTGTATTGGAAACTAGGAAACGATAACGAAATGAAGGCAATCCTTAATTAATTCATAAATTCTAATAAATTGACAAAAAGATATTGAATTTGTATAAACTTCAAGACTTTTTAAGGATTTATTCGACGTAGACCTATATCAAGGTTATGTAGCAACGTTGACCTTTACCGTCTAACTGGTTCCCAACTTTAAGTTATGAAAACGTCTTTGCCGGGTGGTCTTCATTAATTTTATTATATTCGCCGAGAAAGTTTTATCTCGTTCAGGTTTCTGATGGAATTGTGAACGGGGAGAGCAAAATTTTTGCTTAAATGAAGGACTTGTCTATTGTTAAAGAAATTATCGGTTCATTTGAATACGCTTTCTTAATTAAAATTTATATTGTATAAAACAGTAAAGGATGATAGATCTTAATACATAGGTACATTAGATTTTTACGTATTTAAATAATTATAATTTTTATATGTCCTAGCTATAAATGTTCGCATTTGTATCTACAAATGAATTGAAATCCCCCATTAAGCAAGTTTTCAGAACAAATAATATTAAAATTTAATTATAATTTAATATCTTCATCATCATCAGTTTGTAAGAGACCCACACCTGGGTCATAGGCCTCTTCTCAAAAGAAAGTGTGCTCATAATGACCATGCTAACCCACGACGTATTGGCGACGTCAAATTCTGAGATATCCACAGTTCATATTTTGGCATTTTGGCAAACAGTGGCATTACAAGAACATTCCAGGTCTAGGTTTAGAATTCCTCACAATTTTTTTTTCGAACAGACTACACTATTTTCCTGACGGGTCATCATAGCTCACGATGTTTTCTTTCACCGTCAGCCGATAGTGTTACTAATTGTGATTAGTTACTGTAAGCGAATTCCGAAAAATTAGTTGGTACATGCCGAGGTTCGAACTTGCAAACATCGGATTGATATTCCATCAGTCAAACCACTTGATCATCACGACCATCTATTGTATAGTATGTTAGGGCGTAACTCATATGGTATTGAAAATGATATCAAATTGCTTGTCAATTATTTTCTTAACTGTGTGTACGATAGATACTATTCTTTCGTTCTTAATTAAAATTACTAAGAATTTTTGCAATGGCGGATAATAGAACATGGTAATTGTATTCTACTAGATTACCACACACCAGTTATCACAAATGGTGTATATCTTGTAACGGAGTGGATTTGTAGGGGTCTGTACGCGAGTTATTGCTACCATCGCACACATGGTGATATAATGATATAGACAATTTAGGTCCAGTTATCGAGTCAAGTCCAGTTATCATAGAGGAGACTGTCGGTAAATTTAATATCTCTCGTACTCTGTCGTACTATAAAAATGAAAGTGTGCGTTAGTCATGATCCTCAATAATTTATCTTAAGGTTATAACAATTTCCAAACATAAAGCCGTATGTAAACGTTAAAATATAATCATTAAGAAAATGGCCAGCTCATAAATTAAAGCAAAATATCTTCATTCTGAATCAAAGGGACGGACGTGTGACGTCATGAATAATGGTCGCTCTCTAATTAAAGTTTGTCTAATTAATCAGACGCCGAGAGTGAGGGAACGACGCGGTGTTATATTTCTTGTTCTGGCGTGTAATATAATGTAATTTGAGATTTTTTAAGAGGAAATTATTCAGACATTTTTTTTTAACAAGATAAAAGGAAAAGGTATCAGAATCAGGATAAGGACCAGGTAAATGAGAGGCCTTGTGATGAACTGACCTGCTGAAATTTGTTTTGATCTATCTACCTATACTAGTGGTCGCTTAGTGGTCGAGATTAATAATTATTTCAGTGGTTTCATGAATTTACTAAAAATAAATCATTCATCAATTAATTATTAATGTATATTATGAATTGACATACTATATTATTAACCTACAATTGGACCTGTTAATTTCAAAGGGCATATAAGGTATGGAATGTAAGTCATTTTAAAAATATTAAATGTAGGATTAAAAACAGGCAATTGGAATGTGAGAATAAAATGACGGATGGCGAAACGTCTTTTTCATTTACATGGTGTATTTTTTGTGTGCCTTTCAAGTAGTAGTGTGAGTAGTTTTGATTTTAATTAATTTAATGTATTTCTAATGAACTTCATATTAAAAAAAAATAGCTTTCTGCACTTCTCCTCCATATAAACTTTAACTATGCCAAATTTCACGTTCATCCGTTTCGCGCAATTCGCTTAAAACAGGGTACAAAGCTTTCGCTTCACATATTAATATGTAGATTCCGCAGAATTGTCACAAATTCATTTACAAAGATGAACCACCTCTGACTGGCATCATTGGCTTTACCTAAATAAAAGTTACGCTATTATTTTATCCTTAAAATAAGTTCTTAAAAGTCCCACTATTTCAAATACAAAACCTTCAAGCGTTAAATTCTAACGTATCGTATCGTAAAGCCACTGCTAGTTTTATTAAAACTAACTTGATTTATTAGTCTGGAGTATACGAAGAAATATTACTTTCAATATTTCGGCAATACAGAACGGTTTGCTCGACGTTTAATGGGGGTAAATTACTTTATAACCCTATATTAAAGTAACATTTATTATCATAAATATAAATTACTATTTGTTCCCTCTCTTCTAATAATCTCTTCAATGCTCATATTTGTCCAGTCTTTAAAGAAGCTGTGACCAGTTTTTTTCTCGAACTGACTACGCTATTATCCTATCGGATCTTCACAGCGTCACCGGGCTACTAAGGCAAGCGCTTAAGGCCCTTTGCCACTTGGCAAAAAGCTCAAGGGTGCCAGAGTGGCCGAACATCGGGCATAAAAATCCATCGCTAGGTTCTGAACCCATGTCTTTGGCCCCTATAATGAACAATGAAGGTTATAATTTAGTTAAATCAACTTAACTGTGATCAGTATAAATTCTATACAACTTAGGTGGACGACCCAACAGTAGAACAAAATTTCTACGTTAATTTCTAAATCGTTTCATTTACCACACATATTAATATCTCCAAATACAAAAGCGATACCAGCAAATTAATCTCTGTAATTAATCACACTGGAAATTTGTATGGAAGCGACAAATTCCATTTCCATATGAAATTCGCACAATTGAAAATGGTTTCTGTTGGATTCAAATATCTAGCCCGAAAGTTTTAGTACTAGTATTATTACGAGAGCTGGATTTATAGTAAAATATAATTATTTTAGCAATAAATATTTTGAAAATCATTCTGCTACTTCGCACTTTTATTGAAGTAGTCCTATTTGCGCACTTGCCGAAGTAATCTTTATTCTTATGAATCTACTGGTTAAAAAAATATTCTAATCTTCATCAACATTATCTTCTAAGTAACTTTCAAATTTTTTATCAATATTATTGAAGTGAAAACTTTTTTAGGCGCGTTCAGCGATATTTTCCTTGGCACGAGATAAACTTATTATTTCGTGTCATGACATGCTAGTAAGCGTGACCGACCGTATTACGGTTGTGCAGCTTGCGTCAGACTAGAGACGCGTAGTGTACATATAATATTTATATTTTGTATTGAGATTGTGCTGCCCGTCATATGTTTGATTTATTCATAAACTGTATAAAAATGTATATAATTACTAGCGGGCCCGGCTGACGTTGTCCCGCCCTGATTACCCCCCCGCAAACCCCTTGTGGGTGGAATTTCGTAAAATCCGTTCTTAGATGACCTCTACTCGGGAAAGGAATATTCCTACAATATTTCAAGTTCTACAATTATGGTTAAGAGATATATGATGAGTAATATATAGGTGGGAATCTCTTATATATATATAGATTATTGTTCAGAGTGCCAATAGATGTGAAAGCCGGACTAATGATAATAATTTCAATTCACATATTATAACATTTAAATAGTTCGTACTATAATTAATTTAAACATTCATAAGAGAACACAGTTATTCCATTGTTTCGAGTGTCCACTCTGTCTGCAGTCATGACTGCCTCAATTATTTTTTTAAGCCGAATTATTTTCACTTTTACTAATCGAGACACAACTGTGTTCCTTCACACACTCTTGGTCTGGGGATCAGGTAATACTTTCATATATTATCCGTTCAGTTTTACAGGTGTTATCTTTTATAGTTTTAGGGTCCGAGAGACAACCTTGAAGGAACTTCTGAAAGACGCACTTAAAAGAAATGGAGCAAATGTGCTACGTATTATCTAACTTGCGATCACAATAATGACATCCTGTTGGTGTCTCCCAATCATGTCATAACTAACTGAACAACAATATACAGATAACACTTACATTGGTCGGAATTTCAGAATGCCAATCAATTTGATAAGCTGTTAACAACACACGAGTCATATACTTGTGAAATCACGGTACACGGAATTTAAAATTAAAATTCCAACAAATTTTGGTTAAGGATAGAGACTTGCATAAATTTATATAAAGTAAAATGTCATGAGGATCCATTTTAAATTCGCTTTCGCTTGACACACGTGAATAATTCTATCGGAATGCTTGACACGGCTCTTTATTAATTCAACACACTGCCTTAGAACATTCTCGGTGGGAGCGAAACTTTTTCAATTAAGACCCTCGAGGGCCGATAGCATTAAAATTCTGACATAATTTCCTCTGTGATGAGTGCTATACGCATTCCGTCGGAAACTCGATTTGTCGTCGTGTGGAACTCGTTCCGTTTACTCTGTCCTTGATTATATGTAGAGAGGATATGGTTTGACATGTTTGAAGTTATTAAAGGTATTAAACGCGGAAGCAAAAGACTCATCTTGTGTTACACGGATTTTATTGAAGAAACTACAGTGGAGAATTATGATGTAATGATTTGTGAACAAAATATCCATGCTTAAAATTTGTCGTTCTATCTCAAATAGTGTACCTCAATTCATTGTCGGTCATGACATGAAGAACGTATGCTAAGTACATGTCCATAATGATACATACTAGCTGGAGATTCTCCGGCTGAATTTTATTCTCCTAAATATGGTTTTGGTGTTTTACAGGAATTATCGAAAGTCTATAACCATTCTACCAATTTTATATAAATTACATCTTTAAAATTTTATCATTACTCGAAAAAGTCTTTCTTTGAAGGTATTATCTAAATTTGTTGAATCACTTAAGTTATATTTATTTGTATTGAAGAGTTGTCATTGCAAGTCATTTAACCACCAAGTCTCTAAGAATAAAAACTATTAATATATATTTAAAATAAAAACTTTTTAGTAATTAATTCAATGTTATTCATCTATATCTCTATTCTTGTACTATTATTGTGGAAGAAAATATTTATATTTGTTGATTCTTATTAATTTTTGTATTATAATTAGCGTGTACGAAACCGCGGACCAGTGCTAGTCTAAAACAAATTCACAGTAATGGTACATCGTAATAAAGTCGTAAAAACGAGTTCTTGGATGTTTACTTCGGTAACGCTGGCTTAATCCAATAAGATACATAAAAATAATGTATTACGGAAGTGTATATTTTAATAATGCCTACAGAAAATTATTTAATGATCTATATCTATTTCCTAAGTGTACCTCACATTAACTATATTTATCTCATGTATTAAAAATAGGTTTTTTTTTTATGTTATAGCAGGCAAACGAACAGCTGGGTCACCTGATGTTAAGTGATCACCACCGTCCATAGACACTAACAACACCAGGGGAGTCGAAAGTGCGTTGCCAGCCTGTGTTTGGCGGAAAAAGAGGGAGGGAAGAGAGGAGAGAGGAGGTGGGCCTCCGGCGCTCTCACTGCAACATTGCAAGCACTGTTACTTCACGTCGATTTTGTATGAGAGGGTGGTACTACCCCGGGCAAGCTGACCCATTCATGCTGAAACCAATAATAGCTTCAGCGTGGCTCTACCACCTACTAGCGTGGCTCTACCACCTACTAGCGTAGCTCTACCACCTACTACTACTACTACTTGCTTATTAGCGTCACTATTTTAACCAATATTCTATTAATCTATCCAATTAAAAATTTTGTATGCGTTGGGCAATTAATGTAAAACAAAACTGGCCTTAAAACCATATTATTTTGAATAATGTCTGAAAATCACAGATTTAAAATTATTTGCAACAAGAAAAAGTTGCTTATATGAAGATTCCTACATTACTTCTATGACTTTGATTAACCGTAAATATCAAAGCGCCGAAAAGTAAATCTCATCATCATCAACCTTTAAGAGACCCACTGCAGGGCCATAGGCCTCTTCCCGAAGGAAAGTATGGGCATAATCACCACGCCAGCCTACGATGTATTGGTGATTTCAAACTGTGAGAAGTCTACAGTTCTATGTTTTCCCACATACAGTAGTACTACAAGAATATTTCTTAGGTTCACGTTTCCTCACGATGTTTTCCTTCACCGTCAGCCGATAGTGTTACCAATTTCGAAAAATTCGTTGGTTACAAGTCGGGTTTCGAAACTGAGGACATCGGAATGATATTCCACAGATCAAACCACTAGACCAACACAACCTCCTAAAGTAAATTAAAAGTAAAGTAGAAGTAAATCTACACACTTATAATACCATATTAATACATGGCATTCAAGCGAAGTAAGGGCGAGTCGCTAGTGAATATATAAAAAGTATTCAACAAGCTTCCAGTGATAATCTATTAAATACTGAAAAGACATTAGTGAATGCAGAAAGAGATAAACTCGTTCCAAAAACTCTGGCACAAATAAATTAAAACAATTTACATGTAACATGATAATACAAACAAAGTTTCCGAAGTTTCTAGTTCTCTCGTACACTATGAGACGCGATAACAAAGAGATATACATTAACTAATGGTTACGTAGGCGACATAGTTCCAGCATTTACAACCGAATATCAGCTTAATATTGATCAACTTAGAAATTACACATAATTCAGAGCATTACTGTAGTCGGTGTAAATTCTGAGATGTTATATTTATATTCTCATCTAATACTAATATAATAAGTAATGCTTAATACAAACCACGGTTTTTTTATCAATCCAAGCTCAAACTTTTGTAAGAAATTTTCTATCAAATGTCTTTCCAGTAAAAAAATATTTACTAAAATATTTTCAATATCATAAAGTAAAACTAAATGGTTTTATTTGAATTTTGATGGTTGAAATGAAAACGAAAATATATGTTTTATTTTTATTAATGCTCGGTAAATTTAAAATGCATTTATTGGGAAAATAAAGAATTTAGTTTTTATGGGGAAATCCCTTAGGATACCCACCCGGGGGGGGAGGGGGGATTTCGCGCGGAGGAAAAAAACCCGGGGGGACTCGCAAGGGGGGGGGGGGGAGAAACAAATATGGGCCCCCGGGGGGGGGGAAGGGGGGGGGGGGGGGGGGGGTAGAGAAAAACACCCCCCCCCCCCGGGGGAAGGAGGAGGGGGCCCCCCCCCTGGGGGGGGGGGGGGGGGGGGCCCCCCCCGGGTCCCCCCCCCCCAACGGGTCGGAAGGGGGGCACTCCAGGGGGGGGGGGGGAGAAAACCCCAACCTACTTGACAAATAATTATTGATAAAGTAATATTTACTTGTATATTATGTTGTTATGTATGTATGATATCATTACACAGTATATCATATAAAGTCCCCTACCACGTCTGTCTGTCTGTTCGCGATAAACTCAAAAACTACTGAACTGATCTTCATGTGCAGTGATTCATGAGGAACATTTTGGTATATTATTTGTCATGGATTGTTTTATAACCAGGGCGGGACAACGTCTGCCGGGCCTGCTAGTAAGTAATATAGCTTTTGTTATCAGGTCCTTGTTTACAAGATATATCTATTCCTTAAAATATGTTTTCGGCGATGGGCGATAGTAGCTGCAACACAGATTCTAACTATGGTAGTTACTATCATTCATATTGTTAAACAATATTATACAACTGTTAAAAAAAATGATTTACTCAATTTAGGCCCTGAGAAAACTCTCATGAATGTCAAAAACTACCGCCGGTTTGGAAAGAAACCAGTCATCGAGAAGAAGAAGTTTATTTCAATAATCGCATAGAATTAACACTACATATTAAATATAAACCTGTTAACTTTGAATCTTTTTATGTTTAGGTACATTTACAATGAAATAAGTAAAAATGTTAAATAAAATGAATAAATTATAATTATTTTTTCAACGAAATATTGCTTTTACAGATAGCACCATATACAAACATCTATACACGTATAAATCCAAAGCAGATTTAAAAACAATGGCTAAAAGGGAATGTGATATTGCATTCCTCGACGCACTTTGACAAGTAGATCAGTATTCCAAGAATTCAACGCTCGCCGCTCATGGTCCACGCAATCTAGATAAGGAAATACCGATTTTCCGTCTCGTGTATCTGTTACGACTTCGCGTCGACTTTGGCATTGTTGTAGATTCAGATAGTGAATTCCGATATTCCGACACGAATACAGCTCAGTTGTTTGCGTTATTTGTGTTTAAATAATACTAACAAAAATACTTTCATCTTATTGATTTGAGCGATACTGTAAAACTATACATTGCATACGGTTACGTCCATTGTACGTGCATATCAGCACATCTGAATTAAATTTATATTTATAAAGTACTTAGACAGTCTCAGTCGCATTCAAGCACTCAGTTAGGTTGTACAAGAACACCATTGCAACACATTGAATAAAATAATTGTGGCCTAACAAACAATCTTTTCCACAAACGGGCACCCCAAGAACATATGTAAGGCAAGGGCTTGCTTCTCACCTCTACATTAGATAAAAATAAACAATTTTATAAATTATTGTAACTGATATACTTATTAAAGAAATTCAAAAGCAGAAATTTTAAAGGACATTTTTTTTATATTAGATTTGAGACAGCTACCAATACCAAAGGAAAAGTATATCAATTGGCAAAGTTCACTCAGTCACAATAGCAATAATCTTAACGTACAACCGTAAACAACAAGTAAAAATATGAAGCGTTCCTGGTAAAATGAAGTACTAATTATAATGCGACACAATTTTATTGGTACAAACTGCTTACGGAGGTAAAAATTAAATTTGAAACACTAATACACATTAATTAATTGTAGTATATATTATCAATCATTTATTTCTAAAGCGTTCTTTCCAATTTAGAGTTATTCAACGTAAATGACCAAATAGTTGGTAATAAGGAGTAAAATGATAGGAATAAGGCCATGTGAAGACTAAAAAACCTAGTAGATTGTGTCTAACTAAATACACGCATGGATCAACTTGTAGCAACTGCCATAAGAGAAAGTAAAAACTGCTCGAAATGGAAAGAGTTTCGAACCAATTTCACGAATATTCTTCAAAACGAACCTGACATATAACAATATAAAGTAAATTTTCAAAAAAAAGTATTAACCGACTTCAATATCAATCAAAAACCCATAAGGCACTAAAAAGCGGAAAATAAATAGTTTATCAAAGTAACCAAATTAAATAAAACATATGAATATGTGTGCTACCTAGAGATCTATTGGAAATCGGTGCCAACCGAAATTTCAAATTTGTTCCAGGTAGAAAAGTATTACAGAGACGCGAGAGTGAACTTAAACGTTTTGTACCTATGTAGATGATACGATTTTCAGTTGGCACCGACTTCTAATATATCTCTAGGTAGCACACATATTCATATGTTTTATTTAATTTGGTTACTTTGATAAACTATTTATTTTCCGCTTTTTAGTGCCTTATGGGTTTTTGATTGATATTGAAGTCGGTTAATACTTTTTTTTGAAAATTTACTTTATTTTTCCATTTTTTGTGTACATAAATATATTTTATTAGCAGTGCCCGCGAACTCCGTTCCGCCTTAAGTATATTAAAATATGCGCATTTTTTGCGGTATGGTATGCGATATGATTTCAATTGGTTGTACAATAAGTAACGTTTGGTACGAACGCAACCTTATCAATAATCCGCGATAGTTTTTTCTACCACCAACTCGGCTACCATCGCTTCACACATAATACACCTTAAGTAATGTAATTACAATGCTTGCATCATGTTGGAACACAGCAACGAACATAAGCACAATAGGCTCCTAAGAATTCAAGAGTTTTTTTTAATAATATTGGTGGCAAACGAACATACGGGTCACCTGATGGTAAGTGATCACGGCTGCCCATGGACACCTGCGACACGAGAGGAAACACAGATGCGTTGCCGGCCCTTAAGAAAGGAGTAGGCTCGTTTCTTGAAAGTTTTCTTACTTTGTCACGGATCCCATAATCAGAACCTAACCAAACTCTCATCAAACTACCCTTGAAGTACGTCCTTTCCAATAAAAAATGAATCATCGAAATCGGTTAGTGTGATATTGAGTTATTCGTCTATTTGTCGTGTACATACTTAATGCAAATTTAATACTTATACGGTTTTGCACTGGATGCCGTTGTCGGAACTGGACCAAATTAAAATGGGACCACACGGGAAGTACCAGCTTTCAAATAAAAAAAGAATAATCAAAATCGGTTCACCCAGTCCAAAGTTATGAGGTAACAAACATAAAAAAAAAAAAAAAAAAAATACAGACGAATTGATAACCTCCTCCTTTTTTGAAGTCGGTTAAAAAAGCAGAACTGTCCGAATATGGTAGTTATTGTTATTTTTCTAAAGAATCCGATCTCCTAATGCTAGAAGCAATTTACGACAACCAGTGCGTTCTAAACTGACTTCTGAAAATCCGCTTCGCAGATGATGTTTCGCTAAATAAACACGAATGTGTACGTATATACTCCCAATCACTGAAATTCCCTTAAAGATACACAGAAAATGCAATTTAAATACAATTACTGCCTGAGGAGAAACTCCATTTGAAATTCCCATCCATGGATTTTAATCAAGGTTCCATATCTGAAAAGTAAACGTCGACAATAATTTGCAAAGCACACAGGAATGGGCACTAGAGATCTGCGAAAGCAATTCAAATCTGTTCAACATTCAAACCCTGCCGCGAAACTTGGTAACTGCGCGCGTTTTGAACACATTCATGGAATTAATGCAGAGATGTTGTAATACCAAATTGTTATTGGGATGATATGGCTCAACGTATTTTGAATTTAGGTTAATTTTCGTCTGTGAAATGTATCTGCTTGCGAATTTTATTTGTCAAACCCATGAATTTAAAAAACACCTTACAATCCTTTCATAAGACTGCCTATTCTTACCAATAGAACGTATCAATTTAGACATGAGAGAAATAATTTAAGTTACTGATAACGCTATAATTTGATGCTTACTGAACTTTGCAGATATACAATCTGAAAAGATCTACAAACCTTATTAACGCAAATATTAAATTTATTATAGTCTACAATAAATGAGAATTTATAATTTGAAGAGAATAGAAAAAAAAACAAATCACAATTCTTCTCTGATTTATACACCCAGACTCAAACCAGGAAATTAGTATAAAATTAAGAAAATTAGTTTTTGGAAATATTAATAGATAATACCGTAATTGCAATAGATTCAAAATTACTTTCTATATGTATACTTACAGCGATTCACATAACTAATGAAAAGCAGCAGATTGCTTCACACGAATTACGAGACCGTCAACATGATGAGAATAAAATGTCTTACGACGCTTGGAATTCGTATCGCGAAATTAGATTGTGTAATCCCCGTGCATATTTTCCAAAGTTTATCTGATTTAAAGAGATTTAGAGAAATCCGTGGTATAAACGTACCAACGTTATTAATGGTGCAATTTTAGCGAATGTTTACATCAATCTTAATATATATATTTCTTGTCTGCGTGTGTATGTGACTGAACTCCTCCTACGCTGGACCGATTTTGATGAAATTTTTTGTGTGTGTTCGTGGAGATTCGAGAATGGTTTAGATTCACAATTGGACCCGGCAGGTGGCGCTGCGATCGACTTTTAGGATTTTTTTTGTTTTCAAGGCAGGACAAAGTCCGCCCGGTCCGCTAGTATTTTCATATATTAATTTTGCATTCCATCTTATTTTTATTATTATTTCAGTTTTATAACTGTAATATTCGATTGAAAATAGTTCTTAAAGTGTATTAATAAATTCATATTATTTTTTTATTACTCAACATATTATGTAAAAGTATAAAAAAATTACGAGTTTTCGTGTTTTTTACGATGCGGAAATGAAAAGTTCATACCGACCTCTTTACGTGCTCTCCAAATTTTGTTATATGTACGTTACTATACCTCACGTTACTGCACTCACGTTTATGACTAATATGAATTAATGAACGAATACCAATAATATTAAAACTATTCAATATTCATCTCGTTGCTATATTTTATGTATATAGAAGGAACATTTTGGAAATTTTAAACCCTTTAGACGATATCGACAAGAATGTATTCCCTCTCTACAAAATATTAATTTACTCCTAATAACTTAAAGCGACGAGAATCTTATTAAAGTTGCAATAGTTACGGGGTCTTTAAACAAGAAAATAAAAGTAAGTCCTTCGATGGACAATTTGGCTGATCCTAAAATAGGTACATATAAACGACTCATATATTGGACGTTATCAATTAATTCAGCCCTCAATTCTTCTTTCAAGTAAAATATTCAATGTCTTATTATAAAGTGAAATAGGTATAGATAGTGTTGCAGCGACAATAACTCTTGTATCTGTCACACAATAAATCGTACTAGGTAACTTTACATATATACAGTGATGTCATGAGCATGACAAACGACTTTACTAAGCTCAACTTCGTATTCGTATCGACGCTGATTTAATATCTACGATATCTGAAATATCT
Organism: Antheraea yamamai; assembly: GCA_036509395.1. Lineage (NCBI taxonomy): Eukaryota > Metazoa > Arthropoda > Insecta > Lepidoptera > Saturniidae > Antheraea > Antheraea yamamai. The sequence goes on along the minus strand of AP028444.1, from coordinate 3,307,295 downwards.
CACCGAGTTGTTATTGAAGTAGGTGTTTCTCTTCGTCGAAGTGATGAAGTATATATTTGTGATGTTACATAGATTTAAAGATGTAGCTTATGACAATTCAAACATAATGGATTGGTTATTGTGCTGTTATCGAAATAAACTGAGACGATTAGGACCTGAACTTCGACTTGAGTGAGCTTCTGGATTAGAAAACAATTGTTTCGTCATTGAAAACTCATAAATGAAATAACTGTAACTGTTTAGCAGCTAAATCTACGCCTATTACAGAAGTGAATTTATTCATATATTTAAGGTTCATAAATCTACCCAATACAAGAGACAAAACCGAAGTTCTAAATTAAAATGAAAAATGAAGAAAGAGGTAGGACTTAATTTTCAATGAAAATGTTTACAATAACAATCCCTGTTTAAAACTCGACAATCAAAGCAAAGCATACGATAGAGTATTGTTGGTTTATGTTTGATCTTGCTGGCAGCAAATCGAAGGATTGGAAATTAATTAATTGACTCCTAACAAGAGAGACAAGGAAATGTAATATTTAAAATACTCCCAAATTCAATATTATAACGAGGCAGTATAAGCATTGACGCTTTGTGTCGAAAATATATGTGACGATAGTATTTCAACGGTCGAAACTTTTATGGGTCTGTCGTAACTTTTACCTATGAGCTGTCTTGGAAACGATATTATTTTACGACTCATGTTTATTATATACGCAGCCTGTTAAATAAACCATACAAACAGAACTATTTCGAAGATATAAATTATTGAGTCATAAATCATCACATCATTCTTCTTTACTTTGTATAACAACTTCACATTCTTTGAAGTGAAAATTCTTTAGGACCATTGAGCGGTACTTTTACATTACATTTATAATTTCGCGTCATGACATGCTACGTAAGCATGAGCCGCCGTGTTGCGTTTTTTTACGTTAATTGCGTCAGACTAGCGGCGCGTAGTATAGGAGCCTGTGTACATGTAATATTTATATTTTGCAGCTCATCATTCGTTTCATTGATTAATAGACTTTATAAAAACGTTTATAATTAATGCTCCGAGTGCCAATAGATATGAAAACTACATTAATGTTACTAATTTCAATAAACAAAAGCTGAAATTTAAATATTGTCATTCACACTATAATTAATTTGTAAATTTAAAAGAGAACTCATTTATTTATTTTTTAAAAGGGGAAATGGTTTTTTTTAGTATAAAATGGGGGGAAATTATTTTAGGGGGAATTAGGAAAAGGAAGGAAAAAGAAAAAGAAAAAAAAAAAAAAAGAGAATAGGGAAGGGGGAGGGGGGGGAGGGAAAAAAAAGGGGAAGGGGGGGGGGGGGGGGGAAAAAAAAAGGGAAAAAAAAAAAAAAAAAAAAAAAAAAGGGGGGGGGGGGGGGGAAAAAAAAAAAAAAAAAAAAAAAAAAAAAAAAAAAAAAAAAAAAAAAAAAAAAAAAAAAAAAAAAAAAAAAAAGAAAAAAAAAAAAAAAAAAAAAAAAAAAAAAAAAAAAAAAAAAGGAAAAAAAAAAAAAAAGAAAAAAAATAAATAAAAAAGAAAAAAAAGAAAAAAAAATATATTTTATATATTTAATAAATTATTTATTTTCTTTTTTTTATTTTTTTTTATTTTATTTTTAATATTTTTTTTATACTTACGTTGGTTTTAGGCGTTTGATCACAATATTATGTCATGTTAAATGACGATATGGCTTAATATGGTAAACACGCTTAGCCTTAAGAGATGACAAGGTCTCAAGTGCAGCTATCATGAGACTATTATAGGTGGCTTCAGGCTTAGTGCATGATGACAATTTTTTAAATTGAGAGCGGTAACTAACTAGTATTTTTAATACATTATACTTTGTAACGTATGCCTACAGTCATCGCTGATGACTCTCAAGTGCTGTTGCCGAACACACCCAAAGGTGCTTGGCAAGTAAGTCGAATATGGTAGTTAGCTAGGCAGGCTTAAAAAAAGATGTTACAATGTTTACCTTCATCTATAGCAGGGTTACTTCACAAGTATTCAAACTTAGGTCCATTGACTCGGTGTCCGAACATAGTAATCACTACACCAGCATCGCTTATGTATATTGAAGTATCGAATTTTAAATATTATAAAACAAAAGCATTCTGTAACGGAGTCGAAATTTTGCCACACCAACAGTCTTTTGAGCTTATCTCGTCCAGTGGTAAGTGAATGAAAATCAAAGAACAGTTATGGTTATTGAAAGTGAATTAGTTATCTTTAGATAATTACAGTCCTCGTCAACGTCAATCTTTTTTGGCGATCTGAATTTAGCCGTAAATTCAGGCTTGTGCATAATAATATCGTCAAGAATTTAATAAAAACGAAGTTAAAATTATAGAAATTAAATATTGTCATTTATGTCTCTTTAAGCTATCTCGATTTTATACAAATAATGCGTAACTATACAAAAAAATATGTTCTGCACAGATAGAAGTACGAAGATGACTTATTAATAACAGATTTTAATAGTATTTATAGCAACCATGGCCCCGTTAAATCTGCCATCACTCTTTCTACATTACGATTTAAGCGATTTAAAAATAATATGTACAAGAAAACTTGCTTAACACATAGTAGAACTCATATGAACCGTTTCAGTTCAATTTATATACGAAAAAGCAGCTGTGACCGCCTGTGACCGTAAATCTGAATGTGGAAACGGATTTTGAAGGCTATCAAACTAGTCAAATAGAGTTCGCTGATGTTGAGTTAGAAGCGCGATGGAATATTCATATCTCTGATTAAACTTAGTTCTCATGCATTTCAATGTAATCTTTGAATTTCGCAAGATTTGTATAGAAAATGATATTAAAGTTATACAGATACACTAGAGCATCAATTTGGAATATTCCATGTACCACAATGCCAAGATGTATTATCTGCTTTACAATAAAATTTGTAGCCCATGGACCACAAATCATAACAATTCTATCAAAGATAGAATAATATAAAATACATTATAGTGATAAACTCATATATATATTTATGTAGTATATCATTGCAAGACCAAGTACATACGAAACATGCTAAGTTCAATTGGAATATTGTGCATAATGTTTTTTTGTAATTAATGTTTATTCAAAGAGTTTCAGGAGCAACTGACGTTGAATTATGATCATGTCATTAGTCAATTGCTATAAATCAAAATCATATTATATTCAATATTTTATTCAATTTAGGCCCTAGAGAGACGCTTATGAACGTCAAAGCTACTATCAGTTCGGAAAACAACCCAATTACAGAAAAGAACCGGTAAGAAACTCGATCTGGTTTTTTCTATCGTATATAGTTTTATAAACATAGATAGTTACATTCCTTTTTGGTGGATGATCACCATAGTTCACATATTTATCCAACTTAAATGACCTTTTAATATTAAAACCTGCTTGACATGGTGCTTGAACTCACCATCCGGCAAGTCGATAATATGCTTTGGGACTTCGTTATAAAACCTAACACTATTATTACCTCAAAAACTGTTATTGGTCTCAGTGAGCATGAAACATGGAATGACCAATTAGTTATTGTTCCTATTATTTAAATTATGTTGATCTTTTACTAATTTTCTTTTTTTTTATGACAAAGGGCATCAAACTGACAGATGACCCATCAGATGGGCAACACCATGGGAACTACCGTTGTGTTGCCAACATTGAAGAGTGTGTTTTAATCCCGTTTAGAAGAGCCCCATGTCATAACCCTGTGGGAACACCGTACCGGTCAACCCTTTCCACAACGCTAGCGTGCGCATATTGATGCTAAATCTACCTAAAACTAAATCCAGTTTATCTAAGTGTTTACGGACATACATCAGATTATGAACAATGGTTAAGTATTAATAACTTACTTTCTAATAAACTAATAATTTGAACGTATCTATAACTCGTCACTGTGGGAAAAGCCGAGCGTATGTGTGACACACCGAATTGAAATTCCGCACGGACGTGCTTCTGGAACGTTCGGAGCGTGTGTTCGAATTCGAAATGTAATTCCAGAACGAGTGTGTGTACCTATTTACAAACGAATTGAGAAAATGAGTTTTCGGTCAACACGGTGCATCGGTAAATTATTACTCCACGTTCACTTCGTGTTATGTTTATTTGGTAAACTGTTCACGTGTTTTGAGAGACAACTTAAGTGCTCTTCGCTCACTTACACATAAATTACAAACTTAAGTCATACAAAGTTTTGTGGTATACTTAAAAACTTTTGTAGGTGGTAGAGCCACGCTAAAGCTGGTACTGGTTTTAATATGAATGGGTCGGCTCGCCCAGGGTAGTACCACCCTCTCATAGAAAACTGACGTGAAGTAACAGTGCTTACATTGTTGCGTTTCGTTCGATCAGTGAGAGCGCCGGAGGCCCACCTCCCTTCCCCTCTCCTCTTCCTCCTCCCCACAAACACAAGCTGCCAACGCACTTGCGACTCCCCTGGTGTTGTTAATGTCTATGGACGGTGGTGATCACTTTACACCAGGTGACACACGTGTTCGTTTGCCTCCTATGACATAAAAAAAATCGAGGCAGTCATAAGGACTGCTGCCAGAAGTGAAAACTCAAAGCAATGAAATAACTGTGTTTTCTTTTGAACTTTTAAATTAACTATAGTGTGAATGGCAATATTTAAATTTTAGAATTTGTTTATTACAATCATTAACATTAGCGTGGTTTTCATATCTATTGGCACTCGAAGCAATAATTATATACATTTTTATAAAGTCTATTAATCAATCAGACATATGATGAGCTGCTAAAAATCAACATTACATGTACACAAACTCCTATATTACACGCCGCTAGTCTGACGAAAGCCGCGCAAAGCGCGATACGGCCAGTTACGATTACTAGTGTACCATGTCGCGAAATCATAAATTTATCTCCGGCCAAAAATATCGCTCAATGCGCCTAAAGATGTTTTCTTTTTAAAAAAATCTGATTTACATATTGTTGTTTCCTTGCATATTGTAATATGAAATATCTCCCTGTCTGTTTGTTTGTGTGGCTATAACTCTAAAATCTCTGAACCGAATAAAATGATTCTTTTTTGAAGTGATAACATATTTAGCTGCGCTGAGCGATTTTGTAGGTAAAATTTATTTGGTACGAGAAAAACTTATGGGGTCACATGACCAATGACCTCGACATACTTGTGACGTATTGTACTTGTGTCAGACATTATATATACTCGACTATAATATATGCGTGTTTGAATTTTTGAATAGGTAAAATCTTGTGATTGCGCGTCGCCAATCGTCACTAATATTTTTGATCAATTAATAAACTGTACAAATGTGTATATAATTAATGTTCGGAGTGCTAATCGATGTGAAAACGAAATTAATATTTAATAATTTTAATTACAAATGATTAAATGTAAATAATTCTAACTATAATACATTTGAAAATCAAAAAAAGGACATAGTTATTCAATTGTTTTGAGTTTTCACTTCTGTAGGCAGCCTTTGCGACTGCCTCAGCTTTTTTAAAACATAATATGTAAGTATATTCTCTGACCAGACTCTTCAATTATTATTATAAATACGAATAAATAAATAGCTAATAAATAACTTTAGTAGGTGGTAGAGCCACGCTGAAACTATTACTGGTTTCAACATAAATGGGTCGGCTTGCCCGGGGTAGTACCACCCTCTCACAGAAAACCGACGTGAAGTAACAATGCTTGCATTGTTGCGTTTCGTTCGGTCAGTGAGAACGCCGGACATCTACCTCCCCTCTCCTTCCCTTCCTCCCCCCTCCCTACACAGGCTGGCAACGCACTTGCGACTCCCCTGGTGTTGCAAGTGTCTATGGACGGTGGTGATCACTTACATCAGGTGACCCACCTGTTCGTTTGCCTCCTATGATATAAAAAAAAAAAAAAATAACTAGCTTTTGCTCGCGGTTATGTCCGCGTTAATGTAAATTTGACCTATTCCTCCGAAACAGTGCATTTTTTCGGGACCAACCACCCTTATATCCTGGGTCTGTATGCAAACTTTCTTAAACATCAGTTAAGTAGTTGAAAAACCAACTTTCGCACTTATAGAATTAGCTAGGATAATGAAATTTAGTATATACATTGTCAGGAATATAAAAAATGACATAGGTTATTTTTCATCCAGGATAAGGAGATGAAATCTATTTTAATATGAGTGACGTCATAAGGGAAAACAAGCAATATTGTAAATACGAATGTAAGTTTGTTTATTTTTTATCCTTTCACACCTTAACTACTTGATGATTTATAATGAATTTTTACATACACGTTGTGAGATGTAAGAAACGGTCATAGTGTAGGTAAAATCTATATCAATGCAAGCGAAACCGCAGGTAAAAGCTTATAAGTGGATAAGATTGAACGACGCAGTAACATTATTATAATTATTTTGTTATAATTAATGTTGTTCTATTAAAAAGAAATTACAAAAGATAAACATTCATAATTCAACCGGGCAAAGCTTTGCCGGGTCGTGGTCGGCTCACCTGCTGGCCCCCGTGTGACCCGACATAAAGCATTTTAAGGACCTATGTCAAGTACCCATCCAGATTAATTTCCACCCGGTTATCTGTCAGATAAAATTTTTAAAGTGAATTACTTTTAAACCGACCCCGGATTTTAACGGAATTAGAAAGTAAGTTTAATTTATTTCAAACATAAATTCGTTGGAAAAAGAAATCTACTTTTGAATTACGTATGTTGAATTTCTGATTAAAAATAAATAGAAAAAAAAGCTAATCTTACAAATGCGCTGATTACCAAAACTAGCAGACAGGTTTATTTATTTATTATCAGTTGTTAATAATGCAATAGTCAACCTTCCGATGAATAATATAAAACAATAATAGGAAAGAGCATACTAGAGTGAAGACTTACAACGCTTTATCACATCTTCGTAGTCCGGTGAAGCTGTTAAGACCTTACTAGGTCAATACCGTATTCAGTTCGAAAAAAAAAAACTTTATCACATCGATACAACTTACACTATTAATAATATTGAAAAATTAAATTATGTAACATTAAATATTTATAAACATTAAAAAAAGTAAACAGATTAAAATATACTATAATGTTTTCTATATTTATAATTAATTTTAATGGTTTAATATGGCCTCTATAATATTTTTATAAGTTAAAATTATATTCAAATAATTTAAACATCTACTTCCGGTACTGCTACAACACGTACGATACGCGACCGGAACATTAACACTAGCGCCACCTTATTAGAGGGTTCGGCCTATAAAAGGCAAGACGTCGTTAATCGGACATTCATTTCTATATCCAAGTTATTGTAGAGCGAAGCTCTGCTCGCATAAATAGTCACAATGCTCACAGAGTGTTAATTGGATTTTCTGACAGACCGACTACACGTTTGTTTATTACAATATACTCTTGTATTTTACAATATACTAGCTTTTGCATACGGCTTCGCTTGTGTTAATATCTGTTTTACGTATTCATCGGGAAAACACATGTTTTTCTAGATAAAAAGTCCTTGTGTACCATTTCCATATCTGTCCCCTAACAAAGTATACGTTATTTTTTATGATGATTGGTCTAGTAGTAAAGGCTTGAAAGTTTAACAAACAAACTTACATTCGCATTCATAATATTAGTTACGATTTAATGAGGAAAGTTTATAAGCTAACATCACGCTAGTACTGTTAGGAGCGGAGCAACTAACATATAAAATGTAGGTCAGACAGAGCGCCAACAGAAATTAAGTGACAGCGTATATTTAACGTTAGTATTTGAGGGTTAGGAATTAAACACTATTAAAAGTTTAAACATAATTTTAACACCAACTATTAAGATCCTTATTGTTATATATGGAAATGCAATTTAAACACAAAACACCGGAGCTTATTACACGTTTATTTCTCATCTCGCGGATCAAACAAAAGTGTTGCCAATATCACAAGACAACACTACTCTAACACTCTCCTCAGCAGAAGTTAGAATAAATATTAATATATATATGTGTGTGTGTACGTGTATATATATATATATATATATATATATATATATATATTATGTACTTTTAAGTTAAGTTAAAGTGGAGGAGTGTTAGAGTAGTGTATTATCTAGTGATATTGGCAACACATTTATTTGATCCGTGAGATGAGAAATAAACGTGTAATAAGTTCAGGTGTTTTGTGTTTAAATTGCATATCCACTAACTTAGAGACGATGCTATTTCAACGCGCGTTAAAAAAACGTTATGATAGAATAAATGCTAATATCTGTGTTTTAAATGTAGTCGTTATTTTAACACGGGGTATTCTTTGTTATTTTACAGTGCGCTTTAAAACGCCCATTCTGTGGTTCATTATCTGTTACTAAGCTTGTGTGGAACATCGAATTCTTCCGATAAAGGATATTATGACTTGTAAACGCGTTGCTGCATAGATAATCCGCTCTTTCTATGGTATAATAAATATTTATCGCAGCACCTTGTTAATACTTTTTCAGATACTGTAAGGAAATATATTATATGAATTATACTAGCGGTCCTTGCGGACGTTGTCCCGCCTTGATAATAAAATCACCTTAACAAATTATATACCTGAATCACTTTATCTACAAGCAAAAACTACATGGAAATCCGTTCAGTAGTTTTTGAGTTTATCGCGAACAGACAGACTTGGCAGAGAACTTTGTTTTATGATATGTATATAATGTTATAAGAAAGTGTTCAAAAAATACATAACCCAATAAATTATGCCTTGTTTCTTATATAGCATCAGTCTGTAAGAAACCCATTACAGCCATAAGGCTTTTCTCGAAGGAAGGTATGTTCATAATCAAAACGCAAGCCCCCGACGTATTGGCGATTTCAAACTGTGACAAATCCAGAGTTGTATGTCTTCCCACATACAACAAGAACAATTCTAAGCTTCATGTTTCTCTCATGATCTCTTCCTTCACCGTCAGCCGGTAGTGCTACCAATTAAATTTAACAAATGTACGTAAATTCCGGAAAATTCCTTGATACGAGTCGTGGTCTGAACCTGCCGACATCGGATTGATATTCCATCTGTCAAACCACTTCACCACTAGGACTTAAATTATTTTGTACTGTGTAGGTTTTAGTTTGTTCAAAATCTCACTAGATTTTAAATAACGATGTGGTCCAAGATGGTAAGCACGCTAAACTTAGAGGGGACGGCTTTCAAGTCCAACTATCTGAACTGGAAGATGCGTAAGTGCTTAATGACAAATTTTCAACTCGAGGCTGGTAACTTAGTAGCCAGACGAGCTTAGTAAAGACCACCTTGCTATGGTTTCATTCCAATGTTTTCCTTCACTCACAGTTAAAATCAAGCTAAAATAAAAATTACTTTATTCAGTCTATGCCCCAAGTAAGCGCGTATGGATGTTAAGCACTACCAATGGTTCGACAAAGAACTCTGTCATCAACAAAAGTCGGCAAGAACTCGATTTGATTTTGATATGAAACATCTATATTAACGGGTCAGACTGATTGTTGACGTGGCGATGTGTCACCACGGCATGCGGCACCGTGCTATATAATTTAGATTTATTGTATTTAGTGAAAATAAATGTATACTAAATAAACTGTCATCTTTTTCTTTAAAAAAATCTTAATATCCTGTTTTTTATTAATATCTTATTTATTTCCTGTCATAAACAATCCTTTTATGCATATTACATGCACAGAATAGTTTCGATATTTCACATCACTTACCGCCGCCTGTTAATTTGCCCCCTATAATAGAAAAATAAAATCTGCCAGGCGTTCCGCGACGGCTCATATTTTTTTTTGTGAATTTTTATTACAACTAACCAAATCTTACGCAAGAGTATGCATTACACAAGGCGTAATGTGAAGCTAACTATAATTCTTTTTTAACGATATGAATCTGTCTTTCTTATCCACAAAAATGCAATCACGTTTATATGATTATCTAATATCTATACGATAATATAGTTTTATCACCAATTCTCAGACAGTATATGCGGGTACCAACATCCCGAAGCGTGTTTCTACTCCCGGTTATAAATTAAACAGAACTATTCAGTTATTTCCCGCAGGAGCCGACGCCATGTGCCGTTTTCAATCCACAGTTGTAAGATTACTTCGATGTTCGTATCTGAGTTCGACCGGCTAGAACTTACATAGATAAGTATTTTATTACGAACTCTGATTTGATAACGTAGTTTCGTGACTGCCTGTTATTTTTATGATTAAACTAGTTAATGCTTGCCACTTCGTTCTCATGATCTAAGATATTTTTGAAGTGAAACTTCTTTATCGGCGTTGGAAAAAATTTACCGTCACATTTTTCCGTTACGCGCCATCTTTTTTGTATTCATGTCTATGTTAATAAAATCCTTTTGTTTAAACTTTATCTAATTTAACTTTATTTTTTAATATATTAATGAAATTGTTTGCCATAAAGAAAGAAAGGGTTTTTTTTTGTTTTTTTTTTTTTTTTTTTTTTTTTTTTTTTTTTTTTTTTTTTTTTTTTTTTTTTTTTTTTTTTAACCAATTTCTGGAAAGTTGCATATAGATCATTTTGCGAAAAATAAGGCCTTAAACAAGTTTCACTTCTTACGTGTGTACACTAGTACACGCACACTTTTTTTTTGTTATAATTTTGTCTTGATTTATTTAATCTTTTTATTTATTACTTTTTATTTATTACTTTTTATTTACTAGCTGTAACTAACGAAGGCTGACCCCACCACCATGTGGGACTAACAGCTAGGAAGAGAGAGAGAGCTGTAACTAACTACACCTGCGTTGGCCTGCGTATGCGTATCACATTACTTGCCCCACTTCTCCACGGCCAGAAAATACATATCGCTGACAAAAGTTATAGATCCTTAGATTTTAATAACTTTATGTTTAATTAATATATTAGGATCCTTTTTTATAAGTTTATCCTTTTAAAAAATACATCTTCGAAATATATTCAGTAGTGTTTGCGCCTCTGGTCTGGCGCTATGTGTATATATATAAATATAGTTATTGTTTTAATTTTATCATTATTAGTTAAGTCTTATGACGAAGCGTAATTATATGTAATGTGGAATGTTCTCTGTTAAGACATCTATCTACCAGTAAAAGTTTCGCTCGAATCTGACCAACCGTTTCGGAGATTTAGTTCGGACTAAGAAACCTACACTTCTGTTTACATGTATGTATTAAAATTATTATGTATCTATCAATTACTACGAATCGAGGTACCTACAATATGTATGAAGCAATTATAATTAACGTAACTTGCACAGTTCAGGCCCTGAGAAAGTATTTATGAATGTTAAAACACTGCCATGAGTTCGAAAAACTTCTCACTCATGAGAAGAATCGACAAAAAACTCGATCGGGTTTATGTCAAATTTTTATCATTTTGTTTTTTATTAAAGCTATACGAGTCCAGTTCGTAGTTGTTATTATTAGATTTAGCGAATATTTACAAAGGAGATAATTTTCTGATATCACTATCATTTATGATCCAATATAGTACATATATTTGATAGTTATATATTCTAAACAACGCATTATGAATAAAATGTTTCTTTCTAGTTACCATGGTGCTTGGACTTATTGTTCAACAAACCAGTAATATGCTTTGGAAGCTTAATGTAAAAACCAATACTTTTGAGTTAGTTTACTTTTTAAGTCTTAATTTTTTGGTTTTGTTTTTAGTAACCAGTCTTTCAGAGTATTCCTGCCACTATCGAGTAGGTAATTATATTACAAGTGTTTTGGGATAAATTCAATGTTCTAACAAGACGGTGGCCCCCTTGCTAGAACTGTCCAGAGAATTTTTACAGCATCTCAGAATTCATTCTCCGTGGTATTATTTCCCACCCACGTAACTTCTGCACAATAACAGAACTGTATTACGTAAAACACCACCAATATTACAAAATATAGAGTCAAATAACACAAGATTACGAATAAAATGTAAAATCCACTATATAGTAGACTAAGATTCCGCTAAAAACTGAAGTCTTAAGTTTATTACAATTTATTTATTATAACTACTTCATGTATCTGTAAACACATCGTAAGTAAATTCGGATAAGGTAATAATACTCGGCGAGAACTGTAAACGTTTATGGTATCGTTAACATATCATGAAACACAACGGTAGTGAAGTTTATTGTGTAGTGCAATTAAAAAACACCCTACATAGTCGCCAAACTAAAGCGGTTCGGTATTCATAATCCAGACATTAATTGCGGTCTAATTAAAGTATAATACATTTTTTTAATTAAAACTTATTTGTTAACATCGTCTTCTTATTTATTTTTTCATAAGTTTAATTTACTTTACGTTATGTTACTGTTCACGCTTAAACTATCGAACGAATTTTGATGTAAATTTTACAGTAACATAGCTTAACGTATATTCAACATAATTATTATCATTACATAGTATAAAACAAAGTCGTCTGTCACGTCTGTGTGTATGTCTGTTCGCGATAAACTCAAAAACTACTGAACGAATTTTCATGCGGTTTTGATCAGTAGATATAGTGATTCATGAGGAAGGTTAAGGTGTATAATTTGTCGAGGTTTGTTTTATCAGAGTGGGACAATGTCCGCCGGGCCCGCTAGCAACATATAAGAACATGGTAATTTCAGTTGTTTGATATTATGATCGAAGTATTGTCACGTTTGTCGACTAACAGCATTTTGGAATCTAGACGTCAAAACTGTACTATAATCTTATTTCATAAAAATAAATATGTATCTTGTTCTAAAGGTTAAACAGTTTTTTTTTTCCGAACTGACTATGCTATTGACCTGGCAAGGTCTTTACAGCTTCACCGGACTCCTAAGACGAGCGCTTAAGACACTCAGCCGATTTGGGGTTAAACAGTTTGTTTGTATTGTTTTTATACTCCTCTTTTTTAATCGACTTCGATAAAGGAGGAGGTTACTATGTTCGGTTGTATGTATTTTTTTTAATGTATTTTAATCGATATTTTAGTGAATTGTAAACCTATTTTAATGTTTCTTTTATTTGAATTGGTTAACTCAGAAGTGTTGCCATATAAATTCGAAGAAAATATCCAACCCCTAAGGGGGTGAAATATCGTTTATTTGATTTTCACCCACTTTGTCCTTACGTATAGTTGTCAACTTGGAACCGATTTCAATAAATTCACTATACCGAATAGAAACCAGATATATTTATGGACACTAAAAATGAGAATATAAAAAAAATAAAAATAAACCGACTTCGATATGAAAAACTAATAAGGCACTAAAAAGCTAAAAATAACAAAATTATTAAATTAACCACATTAAATAAAAAAAATGATATTTGCTTATATATATTTGAAGTTGATGCCAAAATATATTTCAAATTTCAAAATAAGGTAATAAAATATGTATACTATACACGTATACATCGCGGGACACGAGAGTGGACCCAAACTTTGTATGTAGATGATATGAATTTAGGATGGCATTGACTTCGAATACATTATTAGGTAGCGCAATTGTCAACATTTTTTTATTTAATTTGGTTAAATTAATAATTTAGTTATTTTTCGCTTTTTAGTGCCTTAGTGGTTTTTCATATTGAAGTCGGTTTATTTATTTTGGAAAAAGAAGCAAGAGTATTATTTATTTCTATAATAAACACGATTGATTTTAGAACTAGATGAACATATTGTCGTTATATGTAAGAACGTTGTCGTCGCTGGGAACGAATGCGGCAAAAAACAATATTATGTATAAGTGATTAAAAGCTTGTACACTGATAGATTAATGGGTTTAAATTTAAACACCAATGTGATATTATCAGATATATTTTTGAGAACACGTACGAGCACGATACATAATACGCAGTAAAAAGTAAGTGACAAAACAACAAATTGACAGTAATGACAGTAGTGACATATGACATTACATTATTCGAGACCCAATTTCATTATGTTTACAAAGCAAGCTACAAACAATCATTATTGAAGACCTATTTTATTAATACACTCACTCGCTTACTTTTCATGGCATTGCGTTTAAAAAGATAGCTTGCTCTAATATACACAACCTACGAAATACCGATCTATACAAACATACATAGATATCTATAGCTGAATAAATTATATCTCTATTTATGTAACATACTCTGCGATTAAAAAATAACACAGGCTACAATTTATAAGAGTATATATACATTTAAAGTAGTTAAAGGTAAAGTGTCGGGCAAGGTGGAAATAATCCTGTCATCTGACATATGTTTGGACATAGACTGCATTAACCGTTAGAATTAGACACATATGACGCTTGTTATCAATAATTATGAAGATAAAACACAAGTAAAGTTCGTAATATAGGTCACTGTTATAAGTATAAATTAATAGTATTATCTACTATTGATTCAGAGCGAGTTCAGATAATGGAGCGTCGTAGATTCGATTCCCTATTGTCACTTAGGTCATACAAAAACAAAAGAATGTCCGTGACGTCATACCGTTATAAACATTGTGAGGGAGTTTACAAAGTAATTTAATAATGTAGTATTAAACATGCTCATGACGTTTAAAAAATGACCGGGCATTTAATACCCATACACGCGATATCTCTAAAACGAAAGCAGTGTAAAGTATTACTCAATTACAACCAACGCACCTTCCTTCGCAACGTGTTCGCGTGTTATTAATTCCCTTTGCCTGTTTTTTTTTTTCAGTTTAAATAACATAATTTACTGGTTAATTTAGAATTTATCGTGTTCGGAGCCACGGGCGAGCTCCTAAAGCGGACGGTTTTTATGATAATTAATAAAAATTCGGGCATGGATTCATTGTGTTGAATTCTGGCTGAGGATTCACCCGAGGCTATTAAACGCCCATAAACAATGCTGATCTTTCCCGAATTAAACGTATACGATAAGATTATAAAAACAGGACATAGATTATAATAATATTTATCTATACATGTAATAAGAATGTAGATTTAACGTATCTGTACTTTTTAGATTATGGTAAAAAATATTATTACCCGATACGAAATATATATAAGAGTTGTTGAGGTATGTATACTTGGTACACATATATGTTTCAACAACTCGTATATGTATGAATAGTTAGCTTAGTTTAGGTTAGCTCAGATAGGTCGCGAATTGCATGTATCAGGCAACAGCCCAAGCCGAGGTATGCCGCGCACCCTTGAGCTAGTGGCCAAAATTAAATCGGCTGAGCGCCTTAAGCGCTCGCCTTAGTAGTCTGGTGAAGCTGTTAAGGCCTTACTAGGCCAATAGCGTAGACAGTTCGAAAAAAAAAGTAAAAAATATTGTCGCAAGTAACTAGGAATATCTAATAAAACATATTTCAATGAATTTTAGAAATGTTTGTCTGCCTGTTTGTGACATCACTGCTAAAACACTGCGTTCATGATAAAACCTCTTCAAGAAAATCATAAAGCATATCTTCGAGTACCATTTAGTCTTTGTTTCATTAAAATCGTTTCGATCTATCAAAAGTTATTGTAATTTTAATGACGACACCACTTAAGTACGAGAGAAAAGTAGATAAGTAAATGGGCTTAATACATTCAGGTGACTTTATTAATCGCTATTTAATAAAGTTTTTATATAAGGTTTCACGCGGACGAAGTCGCGGGCACAGGTAGTATTAAGTAAGGGACTTATTTAAATCTTAATTTTTTATAATATTTATTTCTTTATAAATTATATGTTTTTTATGCTACACTAGCGTGCCCGACGGACGTTGTTCCGCGCTGATAATTAAAAAAAACGTTGACAAATTATATACGAAATCCTTTTTCATGAATCACTCTATCTACTGGTGAAAATCGCATGAACATTCGTTCAGTAGTTTTTGAGTTTATCGCGAATAAAACAGACAGACAGACGTGGCAGAGGACTTTGTTTTATACTATGTAATGATCTTCTTGATAACGTTTAGGACGAAAAGTTATTTATTTATTATTTTTTAGGTCCCATACTACCTTTGTCATATGAGCCTATAAGAGACCACCAGCAAGATCATAGGCCTCTTCCCAAAAGAAGGTATGGGCATAATCACCACGCCAGTACACAACGTATTGGCGTTTTCAAGGTCCAAGAAATCCACGGTTCTATATTTTCCCACATACGATAGTACTACAAGAATATTTCTCAGGTTCAGAATTCCTTGTGATGTTATTTTTTACTGTCAGTCGGTAAAATTATCAATTTAAATTTGTAAATGTCCCAAATGTAAGCCAGTCTTGTTTCTCGATAAATGAAGTTAACATCAGATGGGATTATGACCAAATGGTGACACCTGGGTAACATCTCGTCAAGTGGACCACCCATTTCCCACTTGGGGATGGAATTTAAATACAATTATTTAATTAATAGGTAGTTACTAGAGATAATTAAGCAGTTCTTAAAATTTATTATTTTTTTAATGAAAATATGAAGGACTTTTATTGAAAAAAAAAATATTAAGCGAATCTTCCCAGATATCAGGATTTATTGCTTAATATTTCTACTTTTATACAATATACAAGACTAAATATTAGTTGTTTATCATGATATTATTAACTAACTATTAAGTTTACAAATGGAAATTAAAATGCCATCGCGGTCCAATACAGAATTGTTTTTTCCTTAATCACATGCATGAATCATTCAAGTTTATAATCCTGAACGAAAATTCCACTGCTCGCTATTAGTTTAAACAATATAAATTTTTTAACACCGCGCGGTGAGCGTTACCGCTATAACGGGCTACCGCGCGGTGACGCAGCTTCAACTCCGGTCCATCGTAACTCATAATAAAAATTATTTTTCATCGAAATGCTCTAAGCCATAAAAGAGAGAATTTGAAACCAGCTATGATTCTACATAATACGTTATCGGTATATTAACACATATCGAGGTTATACTAACGCAAACGGTACAAATGCTAGTGGCTCCTGATTAATCCAAGGGCTTACTCGAGTAATAACTTTAGCACAATTATATCTATTGTTGTCTATCCGACCGGCTTTTATCCTGATTCCATCATTACCAAAAGAAACGTTTAGATTCTTTTGTTAGCTTTTCAATACGCTTAGCCAAGATCCGTTACTTTATTATGCCACAATACTTACAAATGTCTTTACTTAATTGTTATATAGTTTATATAATATATAAGTCATTGTTAGTACTTGAATTAGTTTCAGAGATTTGCTTGCCTACAATTGTATCAAGTTCTAATATTTTGTTATTAATGTTTTGAACTACATTATTCAACTACTTTACTGTCACAGTTACTGTGTCGCAAATCATAATTATTTACGCTGCATTTTTGATCTGAACTGTTTGGTTGGTAAAATATTACATATGATATATAACACTTTATTTAATTCTTGCTAAAATTATAAATGATGTTTTTTTTTGTTACGATTTCAAGTCTTAGCTACTCAACTGGTAATCGTGAAATTATGGAGATACGTTGTGAGCGGTAACTCCCGTTAACATAGATCCAGCCGTTTCGGACATAACCCGGAACAAACAAACAAAATATAATAATATAAAATACCAACAATATTAAAAAAATGTTTTTTGTTACTTGTAGCCAAATCCAATCACCAAAAAGTTGTTATTTTAATTTCAGATACATTTTATTTTTATAATACGTAATAGATTACAAATAAAAAATTGGAAACAAAACAAACGTAGAATAAACATGTTGAATAGAAACACAAAATAATCTTTGAAAATGTTTGCGATAGAAACTTACCACGTTACCATAGCAACGTATATAATACTAACGCTAACACGCAGCGAAAGCAATGAAAACGAAAAATATGCCCGATTTTGAAACATTCTTCATTGGCGCTCCACTCCTACTGATCTTAGCGTGATAATATTAGGTCTTTACCTATGAAATTGCCGTTTTGTATGAAAAAAATTAAACGAATTTTTTTCATGTATATTTTATTTGTATTAATCGAAGTAATCACCCATGCAATCAATGCATCTTTGCCAACGCAGTGGCAGTTTATTGATGCCCTTCTTAAAGAAATCAGCTGGACGGGAGGCAACAAATTCTTCAAAGGCATTTTATACTGCCTCTCGGGTATTGAATTTTTTTCCCGCCAAGGAGTTATCCAAATTCTGGAAAAAGTAGTAGTTTGTAGGCGCAAGGTCTGGTGAGTAGGGTGAATGACGGAGAACTTCCAACCCCAGTTCTTGCAACTTGGAGACCGTTTGCTGTGCAGTATGAGGTCGCGCGTTGTCGTGCCGGAACAGCGAAGACCAGCGATTGACCAATGCTGGTGGAAGATGTGCCAGCTTCTCCATCATTGTGTTCAGTTCTTCACAGTACACATCTGCAGTAATGCTCACCCCGTTTGGTAAGAAGCTGTGATGAATCACACCGGCGCTAGACCACCAAACAGTGACCATCACTTTTCTAGGGGTAAGTTTTCGTTTAGGGCATTGTTTAGGTGCTGAACCAGGATCCAACCAACTTGCTGAGCGCAATCAACATTTCATCGCAGGTAACAATGCGGTTCAAAATTTCTTCATTTGTGTGTCTGTTGAGCAGTGCCAGGTACGCCTCGACGCGTACTTCGCGCTGGCGATTGTTGAGTTCGTGGGGCACCCATTTGTCAAGCTTTTTTACCTTGCCAATTTGACGCAAATGGACCAATATTGTTTTGACGCTAACGTCGAAAGCTGCTGCTAATTCAGCCGTAGATTGTGTATCATCAGTTTCCACAATCGCCTTTAATTCGTCATTGTCGACCAAAGTCTTCGGACGACCGCGAGGTTCATTTTTCAAGTCGAAATTCCCAGAACAGAAGCGAACAAACCAATAACAGGTGGTGCGTTGGTTTGTAGTGTTAGCTCCGTAAACGTCGTTGATGTTGCGTGCCGCTTGTGCCGCGTTGCTGCCACGACGGTACTCATATTCCATAATTACTCGAATTTTTAACGTATCTATGATGACAATAAAGATTGAAATGCGATGAAAATGGAACACTAATCAATAAACAAATGACTACTTTTGGAAAAAGAATTCCATGTTTTTAAAATAAAATTAATTTGAAATTAGAATTCTTAGCCAAACAAAAATTATTTTGATTTGAAATAGCCAGTACTGCAGAACGGAAATTTCATAGGTAAAGAACTATTATATAGCCTAAAGCCTTCCTCGGTAAATGAGCTTCTAAAACAAAAAGATTTTTTCAAATCGGACCAGTAGTTCCTGAGATTAGCGCGTTCAACCAAACAAAAAAAACAAACAAACTCTTCAGCTTTATATATTAGTATAGATTTTATATATATAACTAGCGGGCGTGGCAGACGTTGTCCCGCCCTGATTATAAAAAAAATCCTGGACAAATTATATACCAAAACGTTCCTTGTGAGTCACTCTATCCACTGGTGAAAACCGCATAAAGATCCGTTCAGTAGTTTTTGAATTTATCGCGAACAGACAGACAGACAGACGCGGTGGGGGACCTTGTTTTATACTATGTAATGATATAATACCTTTAATTTAAACGAGCAATTCTTTTATATTTTTATTTTGTTATATATTCAGAAACTCGGAAACGGCGCCAGCGATTTCCGTGAAAATTAGTATATGGGTGGTTTCGGGGACGATAAATCGATCTAGCTAGATTTCATTCATAGGAAACTTTTTTTATTTGAGGTTTCAGGCAATGCAAAAATATAACTAGAATATAAAGGTAAATTTAGTCGTCGCTATCAAATCAAAAGTAGCTTAGATGGAAATCGGCCGCTTCGTGAATCTGTCTAACCCCAGTTCGAAACCGAGCTATCTCTTTTTTTTTGAGGGGAAAATGCTCTTTTTTTGGAACGAAGTTCCTTACGGCAGGCTTGGAGGAGATAGGGATTTTGCTGCGCGACCGAACTGAAAAAAATGTGATAGTAAAACCGTAAGAAAAAGTCCGTGGAATAAAACCGTTAAATGAGACGTGCGCAGGCGTGACAGTCGTGTACACAAGCGAGTAGTGTATAATACCTTTCTCTTTCTCCTTCTTTCTTTTCGTTCTCTCATCCCTTCTCTCTCTATTAATAAGAATTACTTATAATAATAATAATAATAAACTTTTTTTGTAATTATTTCTATTTCTATGTAATTTTATGTTGTCAAACAAAAATAAAGAGACATATTTTGTTATTTTAATTGATAATTTGAATTACGATTTTTTTTTTATTTTACGTAATTTATTATTTCCTAAAATACTGAATTTCCTAAATACTTTCCTGTACTTAAATAAAAACTAATCAGCAAAATTTAAGAGAAAAATCAAGAAAACCTACATAAAATTGAGCACGATTTTTTTTTTGCAAATTGTGTCGATTCTACATTAGCCGAAGGAACTTCGTTCCTACCTGGTGTCCCACGACACCACATCTTTTTTTATATTTATTCTTTTTTTTTTGAGGGAAAATTCTTCGTTTTTATATTATATTCGTTATTTACGTTATATTTTTCAATGCGTTTGAGGTTACACTTATCAAATCAAATTGTCTACTCATGTTATTGATAATAAATTTGTATTTATAACCAACGTGTTCACTTAAATATGCCACAAAGATCTTTATAAAAACGCTCAAAGCAATCCTAACTTCACGATTCAACTCAACAACACCTTAAAGAGAGTCATCATCATATGATCACCCAGAATTTTCAAACTTCGCACAGTCAAGAGTAATGTTAAGAAAACGTTTACGAAAAATAATCAGGTTTCCGCTCGTCCTACACGAGCTGTTAAACTAAGATGCTCGCAAAAGGTGACTTAAATTATACGAGCAGAAATGTCTTATGATTTAGATGTTTCACATGAACGTGCATTATATAGTGCTGGCGCTGAAAATGATGAACAACGAGATTACCGACTAGAACAATAAAGACGAGTCGGAAGAGGTCGTAGAGCTAATAATTCATAATTATTTAGCAACATATAAGTGTGTTGTTACTTCTTTTGGTGACTGTTTGCTCGGACGAATTATAATGGAGCATACAAAATTTAAAATGAATTAGTATATATATATATATATAGTATAGTATATATGGGCGGGGTGGTAGGGTGTCTGTACCCGACTGGATCGCGACCACCGTACATTGCGGGGTGGTAGGGTGTCTGTACCCGACTGGATCGCGACCACCGTACACCAGGTGGAACACCCGCCATAGTGGCACGTTTGGGCGTGTCGCGTTCCGGGATCAGCCGGTGTATATCCTGCAACCGGGGGGGGGGCTGTCCCTGACTGGGTCGCTTTCAGGCCGGCATGACAGCGGCGACCGGCGATGGATAGTATGTCTTTCGGTGGTCGCCATTGTTTTTGGATTGTACTGTGCTTACCATCAGGCACAATACAGTCACTTTGGCGAGCTACAATAAAAAAAAAAAAAATCTGTATGAATTGATTGTTCACCAGTCCCAAAAAATGTCTTTTTAAAGAACCAAGCTAAGCTCGGTCATCCAGTTACTAATATTAGGTATAGATATAATTAATGTTAATTAATTTGAAATATCAAATGTTATTTATCCAATTAGAAAATATAGTAAAGATTCTAAGCTTATAATAGTAACTTTAGGAAACTATGATATTACCATTTATTCCTAAAATTCATAGTCGGACAATTGACTGTTTCAATTTTGTTTGACATAAATGCTAAATAAAGTTACTTAAGGACAATTTACGCCTGTTACCCGCCAATCACAAAATCGACAAATAAAATAATTCCAACTTCGCCGGGACACCCTTTCTGGCTGGAAAGGGCCAAAAATAATTTCACCAGGCGGCATTTTATTTGCCCAGTTTTCTGCACGGTTGTTGACTAGGGCGGGCAGTTAATTCATGCTTACGTCAGCGTGTTTTCCAAGGATAATGGCGGACCGGAAAATATATATTTTTTACCTTTTTTTATCAACACTGAGTAACAATGTATTTGTTGAAATAACTAGGAAATGAGAGCTACTAAATTATAGTTTCTTTTTGTTCTAAGTTACGAAATGTTACAATGTGTAGTTAGTTGTATTTATATTGTAGTTTTTTTAATTAACGGATCAAGGATTAAATAAAATTTATGTTTATTTACTCCGAAATTATTCACGCATAAGAATTAATTATATGCAATATAATGATTCACCTATATATGTATACTAGCTGACCCGTGCAACTTCGTCTGCACCAAATCGGTTATCACCAATTTCAATTGTATTTGGAAACGCGAAAAATTTTAATAAACCCAAAACCCGATTGCAGCCGTACCTACGGTTTCCAACTGTGAATTTAAACTATCAAGGGACTCACTCAAACATATACCCAGATGGTATGCGAGAAATCTTTTAAAATAAGCCTAGAACCCGTTCGTAACATCATCTACTGGGTTCAATTAAGATAAAAACTAACCTACATATATTGGCGGTAATGTAAAAATAGGCTTGAGGGGCCTATGGACCCCCGGTTGAAACGAAGTTCCTTTCCTTTTTTGGAGATGTTTACTATTATTTATTTATTATATTACTCAGTATAATTTAACAATTTTACTAACTACAAATTTTTGACTTTCGTCCGTTATTCTGGAGAACCCCTTGCGTTTTATAGGACAAATTCTTAAATGTAACCTTGTAATATTAGTTATCCCTGTGTCAAGTTTCGTCAAAATCGGTCCAGTACTTTCAGAGTGATGCGTTTTCACAGGGACAAACCGACAGACAAACAAAAATTGTAAAAGGATAATCTTTGGCTTCTATATCGATAACAAAGTCTACCCCGATTATAATTTTCAAAAAATATTTAATTTACAGATTTGGTCTTGTTACAGTAAGCTGAAGAGTTTGTTTGCTTGAACGCTCTTATCTCAGAAATTACTGCTCCGATTTGAAGAGTGTTAGATAGCTCATTTATTGAGGTAGGCTATATACTATATAGCATCAAGCTAAGACCAATGGGGATGGAGCATCAATGAAGAATGTTCCAAAATAGAGATTTTTCTCGGGTTCGGGGGCCAAATGTAACTATTACACGCGGACGAAGTCGAGGGCAGAAGCTAGTATGTTATATCGATGTATAAACTACTACCTTATAAAGTTTCGTGAAAATCTGTCTAGTAGTTTTTGCGTAAATTTCTTCTCTTTTATGTTTTCTTAAAACTAAAATAAACAGACATACAAATGTGATATATATGTAAATGTTATACCGGCATATAAGCCACTACCATACCAAATTTCGTCAAAATCCGTCCAGTAGTTTTTGCGTGAATCCTGTACAAACGACAGACAGACAGACCGACAGACAGACAAAATTTTTAAAAACTATAGAAATGTGTTCTGTCTTTGATTGTAAACCCTCCCAGAGTATTTTTTCTTTAAAATATTTAATGTACAGATTTCGTCCCGTTAGCCTTTTATTATATGTATAGATTAGCCTTTTATTATATGTATAGATTAGGGTAGTCCTTAGCAGTGGTATTATGGAATTTACTCCGAGGAACTCAAAAGCTTCCGAAATGATAAAGAAAAAATCCCTAAAAATTTGATCTCTCAGTATTAACTCTAAAATAGTCCGCATTCCAACCAAAGTTTCTTATGCAAATTTCTACAGAAAAGGTTTTTTTTTTCTTTCGAACTGACTACGCTATTGACCTAGCAAGGTCTTAACAGATTCACCGGACTACTAAGGCGAGGGCTTAAGGCACTCAGCCGAATTTTTCGTTATGTGTATTTGTTTAAAAGTTATTCGAGCTCAGTTAAATTTTTAAATATAATCATTAATATTATAAAGTATATTTATAAAATAAGCATAAACATTATGATATATATTAAATATTTGTAAAATCGTACGTACATATACAGCCTACTGCCTAGTTTAATTTTTTAATTCTCTTTTTATTAATTTCTCGATGTGTATATATCATCAGCATCAATGTTGAAGTGTTTCATGAATAACCTAGTAGACGTGAAGTGAAACATTATGCCTGTTATAGAAATAAAGAATTATTATTTGATATATAGCTTTTATTTTCATTAATTATTGTAAGTTAAAACATTCCTAAGTAAATTGTGAATTACTACATATGTGAATGCATGGAAAATTTGGAAAAGTGTTATCAGGCGTACGTAAAAGGCTACACAGTAATTTTCATGCATAAAAGTTATACAAGTTATGTTCCCGAAGGATAGATCAATTATAATAATGATAATGAGTGTAATGCCACGAGTGTAACAACGCCTGTAACAAAGCCACTGCGGGGTCATATGCTTCTTCTCAAAGGAAAGTATCGGCATAATCACCACGCTAACCCACGACGTATCGACGATTCCAAACTCTCTAAGTTCTAAAGTTCTATATTTTCCCACATACAGTAGTACTATAAGAAAATGTTTTGAACGTGCGAAAATTGAGTTAATATTCTAGCGGTCAAACCATTAGACGACTTTTACCATCACGATTTTTACCTCCCTTACTTTTCTTGTATAGTAGCTTTTACCTGAGCCTTTGACCTCTGACCTTCAAGTTCTTTTCTGTACCCCCGACGACATACTTTATAATGATCGGTTCGGTAGTAAAGGCGTAAAAGCGTAAACAAACAAACAAACCCAAGTTTATTTTATATTATTAGTAAGGATTATACAGTTAAGTTTAGTACCTTTAATAATAAAACAATATTAAGCTTATTCGGTGTTATTACAAAAAAGTTAAATACGTATTGAATACTTGCTTTAAAACGGTTTCGAAATAAATGCACCGCGGTCGCTGAATGTTCGCCATCTTGCTCTTTTGTCTCGCTCTGGTTACATTAGCTTAGACTTGCGAAAAAGGATAGCGCGAACTTGCATCGGGCGAGCGCGGTGCATTTAATACGAAACCTTTTCAAAGCAAGTATTCAATACGTATTTAACTTTTTTGTAATAACACTGATTATCTCTTATTAAGCTTCAATAAACTTACAGCGAGTTACATACTAGAGTACTTCCATGTCAATCATCTTGTATCTCATAATAAAGTATATATAATTCACATCGGTTAGGTGTTTCAATTACCCAAACAGACATACATTATCTCTAGGGTATAAATTAGTCGTGTTAAATACGTTTCACAATATCCGATACGATAATACTGTATGTTGTCGATCCGATTTTCAATTACGTAACATATTAAACAATTAACATTTTACCATCGAATATTATCAGAACGTTTATGGCACCAAACTCAAAAATTGAAATGTGAAAGGAATACATCAATGAGCGATCAGTTAACAAAGATATATGGTACAAAACCTTGCAACAAAACCTTGCAAACTATCTTGTTGTGCAACTGATTTGACAGAATTAAAATCAGTCGAACTGTATGCAGTACTGCCTTTCGACTCCGTTCACGGTACATTCCACTGAATAGCGTTTTATCTATACTAATACTAGCTTATGCCCGCGACTTCGTCCGCGTGGAATAGTTACTTTGGGCTAACGCTAACACGCAGCAGAAGCTCACAAAAGGAAAAAATACTGATTTCGAAAGATTCTTCATTAGTGCTCAGCTACTATTGGCCGTAGCGTGATGATATATAGCCTATAGCCTTCCTCGATAAATGAGCTATCCAGCACTGAAAGGATTTTCGAATCAGATCAGTAGTTCCCGAGATTAGCGCATTCAATAATGATATATAGCCTATAGCCTTCCTCGATAAATGAGATATCCAGCACTGAAAGGATTTTCGAATCAGATCAGTAGTTCCCGAGATTAGCGCATTCAACCATCAAACAAACAAACCCTCCAGCTTTAGAATATTAGTTTAGATATACACTAGACATGTTTTTTATACTGTAATATCGTCGTAGCCTTAAAAAACTTTTACTAGATCTAGGAAATGAACCAAAGATGATGAGATTCTATGAGTAAAATTCGAAAACTATATGAAAAGTGCGTAAAAAATTGGCATCATCCTTTAATTATGTATAATCGTGTCCGATGACATGCCGGATGGTGTGAACAAGCTTTAATGCTCTTTGGTTAGTGAATCGAGGTAAATTGTACGTTCTATTCAATGCACAAAGCATTACAGTGCACCTGTGTGTGAAATGGGGGTACCTTTGTGATGTCACTCACTACAGCTTTAGCTGTTAACGGACTTAATTATTTAGTGCCTAAAACATTGTGAGATGTTTTTTTTTTAATACAGAACGCTTACATAACCTATTGGTCACGATATACGATGTTTCTATAAATAATCGTCAAGTTCAAATGATTTCACTTGATTACTTTTTCTTGATTTTAGAATAACATATTTATTTTAAAAAATGTACTTAAAAAATATAAGGTTTGATAGAAAAAGAAAGTCAAGGCAGTCGAAAGGCTGCCGACAGAAGTGAAAACGCAAAACAATGAAATAAATGTGTTCTCTTTTGAATTTTCATATTATTTATATATAAATTTCTTCTGTACGTGTGTTACGTGTGTATGTCACTGAACTCCTCCTAAACGACTGGACCGTTTTTATGAAATTTCCTGTGCGTGTTCCAGTGGATCCGAGAATGGTTTAGATTTACAATTGGAACCGGTAGGTGGCGCTGCGGTTGAATTTTAGATTTTATCAAGACAGGACAACGTCCGCCCGGCGCGTTATTTAATTATGGTTTGAATGACAATACTAAATTTCAGATTTTGTTTATTGAAATTATTAACATTAGTGTGGTTTTCATATGTATTGACACTCGGAGCAATAATTATAGCTTGCAAGCCATGCAAGCGCAATACGGCCGATCTTGCTGACGAAGCATGTCATGACGTGAAATAAAAAAAATTATCTCCTGCCAAAAATACCGATCAACGCGCCTAAAGATGTTTTCACTTCAAAAATCAATATAATAATTGAAATTCTAGGTAATATCAATGTAAAGCGCCTGAAATAACATTTTTGGATAGAAATACTCTTGAAATGACCTCAAGATATTGTCAGTATCTAAGAAAGATGTTAACAAAAATTATGACGAATAATATTTTGCAATAAGTTTGATAAATTTGCCAAAAAAGTAAAAGACCAACATTTCTGGTAAGTTCAACTTCAGTCTTAAATCACTTCCGTCCACTACAAAGTCCGTTACGGCAATATGGTGCCACGTTTCTGTCCCATCCGGTTTTTAAATATTTTTGATTTTGTCAATAAATAATTTATAAAGAAATCAATGAAACATTTTTGAAATAAAAAAATATTATTCAAAATATTAATTTCAATAATAATAAAATCATACAATAGAATTAACTATGTATATATGGACGCGCGACCGTGCTGCCATTTGGTTTCATTGTAAGTAAGCAACAAATTAAATCAATGCATCATTATCTGTAGTGCCATCTATCAGCTACTCTTATAACGTCAAAGAAGTTTTACCTCAATTGCGTGTGACGGTTACACGCTCTCATTTTTTTACACAACCTAATAAACATACACGTATCCAATAAATTATAGACGATACATAAACCTAAAAAAAATACAAAATGCGATAAAGCTATCTTTAGTTTGGATTAATTGAAATGAATTCTCAATGATTCTAAATGTTGCGAATAAAACCTATAGAGATTAAAGGTATATTGCAGAAATTCAATCCATATTATTATTATCATAAAAATCGACAAGATACCGAAGCCGCGAAGGTCAGAATTTGTTTTGAATTGTGTTGTTACGTTTCACAATCACATGAAAGGCTTTTTGGTATGTCAATTTATGCATATATAAAATGGAAGTGTCTGTTGTTTGTCCAGGATAAATTCCCAAAATGGTTGAACTAATTTTTACGACAGATGTGTTATCAAAGCATAATCTTAGCTGCACATACGAATAATTACGCTTTAGATAGGAGATCAGCAGTAATGTTAAAGGTAGATTAAGTTAGGTGGTAGAGCCACGCTAAAGCTATTACTGGTTACAGCATGAATGGGTCGGCTCGCCCAGGGTAGTACAACCCTCTCGTAGAAAACCGACTTGAAGTAACAGTGCTTTGCATTGTTGCGTTTCGTTCGGTCAGTGAGAGCGCCGGATAACCCACTTCCCTTCCCCGTCCCTCCTTCCCCATTCGCCCTCCCTCAAGCACAGGATAGCAACGCACTTGCGACTCTTCTGGTGTTACAAGTGTCTATGGATGGTGGTGATCACTTAACATCAGGTGACCCACTTGTTCGTTTGCATCCTATGATATAAAAAAAAAACAAGGAAAAAATATAAAGCCCACAACCAATCAAGTAACATATTATACATTATACTCTGTAGAGATCATCACCATTTTTTTGAAGTGAAAACTTCTATAGGCGCGTTGAGCGGTATTTATGACAGGAAATAAATTTATAATTTTGGCATCATGACATGCTACGTAAGCAGGCCGTATTACGCTTGCGCGGCTTGCGTCAGACTAGCGACGCGTAGTATATGGGCCTGTGAACATGTATATAATATTGATATTTTTCAGCTCAACATATTTATTTTATTTTTTTAAATCACTAAGACAGTGCTCTGCTAAAGACTGCTAAAAGGAGTTCTATAGGAATTGTTTACTAAATAAAGACCTCTTTCATCACACGGCTAAATTGCTTGTTTGACTCAACATTCAAAGCGGCTCAAAGGTCGCTCGGGTGCGAACGACATGTCTTTGTGAATCTATTTGCGATCAACCTATATAGATATACGTATTAGGTTAATAACTAATTAATTAAATATAATTAAGTGTTATTAACAAATGGTAGCTATTATTGACACGTAGAAATCTGCCTTCAGTTGACTATATACCTGTTTGACGATAATATATTTTATTGAAGTGACAACTTCTTTAGGCGCCATGGGCGGTATTTTTGACAGAGGATAAATTTATAATTTCGCGTCATGACATGCCGGTAAGCGTGACCGATCACACTGCGCTTGCGCGGCTTGCGTCAAACTAGCGACACTTAATGTAGGGTGGGCCTGTGTACATATAATATTGATATTTTGTATTGGAATTGTGCAGTTTATCATATATTAATTATAAACGTGTATAATAATTGTTGGGATTGCCAATAGATGTGAAATGTTATGTTAAAAATTTCAATTTATAATCAAATTTAAATAATTCACATTATACTTAATTTAAAAGTTCAAACGAGAACACAGTTATTCTGTTGAATTGAGATTTCACTCCTGTCGGCAGTTCTTATGACTGCCTCGACTTCTTTTCTTAGTTTAAAGATTTTGTTGTGATAAATACGTAATAGATAAATAACTCTCGCTATTATTTATGAAGGTCAGCTTATCTTTGCGTCAAAGGTTAAATTGGTATACTTTTTATCAAGAATAACTGTTTAATATTTGTGTAGAGAATTCTTATTTATAAAAGATAATGTATTATTTTTTAGGCTCCTAAGGTATTTCAGAATACTTAGTTTAACATTTAGTTACTATTTAAATTTATTTAAATGCTTGGTTAGTGAGGGTGAAGCGGTTAGACCGGTGGAATATCAATCTGTTCCCCGCAGGTTTGAACCCCGTCATGTACAAGCGAATTTTTCTGAATTCACGTACATTTACTAATGTTAAATTGGTAACACTATCGGCTGACGGTGAAGGAAAACATCTTGAGAAAACTTATTTTATTTTTTATTTATTTTTATGTTGTAGGAGGCAAACGAACGGGTGGATCACCTGATGTTAAGTGATCACCGCCGTCCATGGACACTAGCAACACCAGGGGAGTCGCAAGTGCGCTGCCAGCCTGTGTTTGGGGGGAACGGGATGGGATAGGGAGTGGGGGAAGAGAAGTGGAGAGAGGGGAGATGGGCTTCCAGCGCTCTCACTGAGTGAACGAAACGCAACAATGCAAGCACTGTTACTTCACGTCGGCTTTCTATGAGAGGGTGGTACTATCCCGAGCGAGCCGACCCATTCATGCTGAAACCAGTAATAGCTTCAGCGTGGCTCTACCACCTACAACCACTTACTTTTCGAGATGTAAAAAGAGACAATTAACCATGAATTTAAATCACGTATCAGCAAATAGTTGTCGAAGGAATGCAACGATTTCTTAAAAATATCCTAAAAATGTTTTGTTTCAAATAATGATACTTTAGGCCTTTTATTTTCAATTATAATATATTTATGTATGAATGTTTATTACCTAAATAAATAAAACTAACATGAAACTGAAACTAATGGGATAGCAAAATTAATATATACTAGCAGCTGCTCGCGACATCATCTGTGTATCTATTTTCACAAGTGACAGCGCCATATATTATCTTCGTGTTATAAATAATTCATGCAACGCACGCCGAAATAGTTTACGAACTGCAGGATTTTTAAACTTACTTGACACTTATCAGTTATATTTTTGACAATTAAAACAATATCGTTACAGGTTATGGTTAAATATTATTCTGATGTATAAAGCTATATTACTGTACCGTTTCATCAAAACCGTATAGTGGTTTTTGCTTGAAGACGTAATAAACCTACATCCATTCACATGAAGTTTATGTTTTCAGATCAAAATCAAAAATACTTTATTCAATTTTTTAGGCTCTAAGAGCGCTTATGAACGTTAAAACTACCACCGGTTTGGACAAACAACCCAATCATCGAGAAGAACCGCCAAGAAACTCGATCTGGTTTATATATATATATATCTTAATATATATATTTCTTGTGTGCGTGTGTATGTGACTGAACTCCTCCTAAACGACTGGACCGATTTTGATGAAATTTTTTGTGCGTGTTCGAGTGGATCCGAGAATGGTTTAGATTGACAATTGGACTCGGTAGGTGGCGCTGCAGTTGACTTTTAGGATTTTTTTTATTATCAAGGCAGGACAACGTCCGCCCGGTCCGCTAGTATATTTATATTTATTGTAACATGTATTATGCCTGATGGTAAGCACAGTACAATCCAAAAATAATGGCAACTACCGAGTAACACACTATCCATCGCCGGTCGCCGCTGCCATGCCGGCCTGCGGAAAGCTGGATATGCGCAGTCTGATCCCGAAACGCGACCCGCAGCAGCGAATCATTATGACGGGTTTTTTCGCCATATACATGGCGGTTGAGACCCCGTCAGGCTGTAAAACCCTACCACCCCGCTTTCGCCATTGCCTCGTTCGTTATTCAGCAGGGTGCATCACGTGCAGGTGAGGTTGGCTTGTGTGTCTCAAGTCTTATAGTGTTATTCGACACCTCTTACATATATATTTTCAAACATACATAGTTACATTCGTTTATAATGGTTGCACAGAGAGGGGCGTCATTTCCAGACGTCATCACCGTTCACATATAGAATCATCCTATAACAACCTTTACACATTAAAACCCGCTTAATATAACTACATATTATAAATCAAAGTCCTCTGCCACGTCTGTCTGTCTGTTCGCGATAAACTCAAAAACTACTGAACGGATTTTCATATGGTTTTCAACAGTAGATAAAGTGATTCACGAGGAAGGTTTGAATATATAATTTGTCAAGGTTTTCTTTACTATCAGGGCGGGGCAACATGCGTCGGGCCCGCTAGTAGTATATAAAGTAAATAGAGAATCATAGAAAATATTCTTTTGCCTTTTACTAAATTATCTTCATTAGACATGATTGAAGCATAACTTGATTAGAATTAATCGAAATAGCACCATTAGTAACGATCCCATAAAAATGGAGCCTGGTACTCTGTTAAGAGCATTAATCGTTTAAATTCAATCTCGTTCAAGAGTTTTATACAAATGAGATTCGTTGCCGAACCAATTTTGTTAAGTAATCGGATGAGAAATATTAATCGAGATTGTATTCTGATACACGGGGCGATCGTTCCGATCAATAATATCTTATCTATACATATAATAAGAATGTAAATCTAACCTGTCTTTACTTTTTAGATGTTTATGAAAAATAAATTTTAGCAGGTTGGAATAAGTAATAAAACATATTTCAATCATTTTTAGAAATGTCTGTCTGTTTGTTTGAACACGCGTCACTGCTAAAATACTACGTTCATAATAAAAATCATAAATTATATCCTCAAGTAACATTAAGTCTTGGTTTCATGAAAATTGGTTCGCTCTATCGAAAGATATAGTAATATTAATGATAACGAGAGAAAAGTGATAACTTAATGGACTTAATACATTCAGATGATTTCATTAGTCACTGTTTTCATTGGTTTCCACGCGGACACGGCTACTTATTTATATTATTATCTTAAGGCAGTTGTACAGTAACACTGTAGCTAACGAGTTCCAGAACAATATAATCTTAATTGAAGGTCGTATACTTTTGGCTTGTACTGTTTACCTTACTCTCGAGTTATCATACAGAGATCCAGATTTTTAATGATCCTACGTTCTCCATCCGTGTTTTTTAATTTTGTTTTTCTGACAGTCACTAGTAATATAATTATTTTGCCGATTTTGTATAAAAAAAGCCGAGGCTGTCACAAGGACTGCAGTCAGAAGTGAAAATTGAAAACAATTAAATTACTGTTCTCTTTTGAGTTTTTAAATAATTTTTTTTATACCACAACGGTAGCAAACAAGCATGCGGGCCGCCTGATGTAAAGCGATCACCGCAGCCTATGGACGCTTGTGGATTAATGATAGTCTGAATTGTCAAAATCTCATAATTTGTATAGCTATTGACATTATTAACACTCCGAGGAACAACTATAAATATTTCTATACAGTTTATGAATTGATCCAACATATGATTGACTGGCCAGTCAATACAAAGTACAGTCAATACAAAATATACGTATACTAGCGGGCCCGGCAGACATTGTCCCGCCCTGATTATAAAAAATCCTGGACAAATTATAATTTTACCAAAACGTTCCTCGTGAATCACTTTATCCACGGGTGAAAACCGCATAAAGATAGATACCTTCAGTAGTTTTTGAGTTTATCGTGAACAGGCAGACAGACAGACGCGGTAGGGGACTTTGTTTTATACTATGTAATGATATAGATGTACATAGGTCGTTATACTACGCCTGGCTAATGTGATGCAAGCCGCGCAAGCGCAATACGGTCGGTCACGCTAATTAGCATGCCAGAATGCCAGAATCATAAGTTTATCTCGTGACAAAAAAAATCCCTTCAAAAAATGTATTAATTTATACATATGATATACTCCTATACATGGATAAATAAGACCAATGCTTAAAACAGTGGGTTTATGACGGAACCCTTTGTTCGTATCAAAGCATTTCACTTTGTCTTTAGAATAATAATTTTATTATGCAAATGTGTTAAAAGGTGATCTCGATTCCGTTGAAATAATAAATCCTTTTTCCACGTGCCCTACGTCGATTCAATTATCCACGCTTTTGAAAGTAAATCTGATGAGATCCAACGAATCGCATATGAATACATGCTTTCTCTGTGACTAAAAACATTCCAATGGACCCATTCAATTTCGTTCTATCAATATTTTCAACACAACGTTATTAACATATAAGATATTGATGAAATGCTTGTTATTATAAGTGACGTTCTTTGAATATCTATATTTATCTAATTCGATAAATTTGTTACTACGTACCAACGACAAGTGTCAAGTAGTTACTAATTTTTGTTTTTTGAATCGACTACGCTATTGGCCTAGCAAGGCCTTAACAGCTTTACTGGACTACTAAGGCGAGCGCTTAAGGCACTCGGCCGATTTTATTTTGACAACTTGCTCAAGGGAACACGGCACACCTTGGTTTGGGCTGTTGCCTAGTTCATGCAATTCGCGACCTAAGCTGAGCTACATATTCATACGTATATAAGTTAGCGAGATATATATGTATACCAAGTATATGTACCCCATTAACTCTTATATGTATTTTGTGTCGAATATCTTTTCTGAACTAATTCAGTTCGATAAGGGAAGAAATAAAACCCTTCAACTTTCATGTGTAAGGATGTGTGCGTGCATATGTGTGGAGGTGATTTGTGTCATGTTGTTGCAGTGATGAAAGATTTTGGGTCACTGTATTCGTGCGAGCCGGGTATTCCAGGTACTCAGGGTACGGACCTAGGCTTGAGACGCTAGCGAGGGAGGTCTAGTCTGGTGTGCGGTAGCGAAATTTACCCCCAAACCACCAGACTTGATCTACGGTTACGCGGGCGTGGGCATGAGTAGTTGCTAGTGTTTGTTTTAACCTTTGAGATAGTCGTATTGAACTCTCATAACTACTTGATGTGAAAAAAATGTAGTCAGAGGCTTAATAAATGGCCATATAAATGAAATTGTTTTCACTATCAATTTAGGCTTCATTATCTGCTTAAGCATCTGATTTCTTGGTACGCGGTTAATTCATTCTGTAGGTGCTCTGTGCATTTTCAAATTCCTTAGCTTCAATTACAGTAGTTTCGTTGCTTTTATTATTTACTACAGGTCCAACTCGGTTTCGTCTGAGTGCAGTAGGCACGTAAACTGCTACCATGTCAAGCAAGGTTATATATTATGAAAACACATATGAGGGCAGAACTATGAAACTGGTCGTGTTTTGTTTGATTATTTTGGATTAAAAAAAAACATAAAAATGATTACTGTGACTTAGCCTAAGTAGATGAATGTATAATGTCGTATCCTTTTTTTATAGTTTTTATTGTAAGGAACACTTTAGCGATACCTTTTTTCGTGTATGTCTAAGTAATAACGCAGCACACGTCAGAGAAGCTCAAAAATGGCACCACTTTTCCGACGTAACTGACATATATCGTCATAACTTTACGTGGTCTGTATATATCAATACAGTAGCCTATCCATCCATATATAGCCAATCCTGAGCCTATTTGGAATAGTGTATCTTTCAAATATCAAATCGGTGTATTGATTCCGGAGTTTACTCTTCTTATATCAACGAATATAAAAAATCCGTTCTCTTTCATTCTTTTAAATTATTAGCATATATATCAGACATTCAATTATACTATTGGAATATGTTAACAATAAACAAACGTCTTATATAAAAACGTCGAACAAAAAGTTTATGTATACTACAAAAAACTTATATAAATTCGTACAAATTTGTTTTACCGTATTCTTGGCAGAGGAAATTAAAGCAGAAAAGTATTTAATGAAAAAAAACAACAGGGCAATTGAATACATAACGATGCTTTGTAAAGCATCTTCGTCATCCATCCCAGCATGATCGCTTAGCTCTTAATTGAAAAACTTCCCGAGGCTAAAAGCGAAAGTGGAAAGAACTTTTGAGTGTATTCGACGAATCACAAATTGTTTTTGTTTGCCATTACTTGGATTCTGATCCCTGGGATGTTTAATTTT
The DNA here is from genome assembly GCA_036509395.1 of Antheraea yamamai. Lineage (NCBI taxonomy): Eukaryota > Metazoa > Arthropoda > Insecta > Lepidoptera > Saturniidae > Antheraea > Antheraea yamamai. The sequence continues at coordinate 3,272,019 of AP028444.1, read as the reverse complement.
CTGCGTTTTTTTTCTCTCGCGCAAAACTACACGGCTTTGATTTCAATATTAATTTGTTCTTTGTAAGAACTTTTTGTTAACGTGATGTCTTCGAGGTTATTCATCTCCTACATTTATTACTTCTGATTCAAATATATATTTTTGAAGTGAAATTTGTTATCGTTCTACGGCTTTGAAATTCTGATCGGCAACTTTTTGCCGTTATCGGCAACAATGCGGTGGAATTAAATACTGTGTCGGGCAGAGCGTTGAAAAGCGGTTCTCGTCCGATCACCGAAGTTAGGCAACATCGGGCGCGATCAGTACTTGGTTGGGTGACACCGCATGATATTGGCATATGTTGTATTTTTTTTTATTAAATTGTTTCCCTGTAATATACAAGTTTCTCACCTACCGTTTGCCTTTACGACACACCTTGATTTTTTTCATTTATGACATTTACTTTGTATTGGTATTATAATTGTAGGTATAGTTTATTTAAATATATAAAATACGACATAATTTTGTTTATGTGGTCTTATGGCTTGACTCGGGTTCAATTTTTCACTCATAGGTCCCGATAGCAGTGTGTAGTTAAGACCTGGTAAGAGACATTGTCGTACAGATCTATATTCTATTTTTATATTGCAAACAAATCTTTTATACATACATTTGTTTGATTTCTTACATAAAGTCAAATAATCTCAATTTTTCACCCAATATTTTTACAAACATTTTTTTTTGTATATTCATGACAAACTAAAAGTAAGATTCGTTCTGAATATTCGAATAGTACGTTTTTATTTCCCATATTAAAATAACTCAGAATAAATCTATATATAAATTATTAAGTGTAAATTAAAACAAATTATTTATAATAAACTAAGCAATGTATATACATATAATAATACATATTTACATAAGTTTGTTAAGATATCTTAATTAATATATGTAAATATTGCAAAATTAATTTTCGTTTGATTATTTATCGTTAAGAGTGGTAGAAAATAAAAGGTAATATATTTTCAAAATCAAAAACACTTTATTCAATTTAGTCCCTAATAAGGCACTTATGAACGTGAAAACTATCAACGGTTCGGAAAACAACCCACTCATCGAGAAGAACCGGCAAGAAACTCGATCTAGTTTATCTTTTTAACATTATTATATATATTTAGAATACATTATACGCCACAATCGTTTATAATGGATACACAGAGAATAGTCAATTCTGGACATCACCATCGTTCACATTATCCACTCTATAATAGCATTTTGACACCAAAACCCGCTTGCCCACAAAGTTTTATTTTGGGGTGTGTCCTTAAAAATAATTCTAAGGTCAGATACCTCAATGACATATGAAATTAATAATATAACTGATAGTCTACTCCCAACGCTACAGGCACCTCGAAAATTTAAATTTGACAGTGTCACGTTGCGTCTCTCGGGGGCGAGTAAATTGAATTCTAGCTAAGAGTGCCGACTCGCGAGGCGCTCTGATAAATATGTAACCGAGACATTTCTCCTAAGTTTCCAGCAAATTTATGAATATTTTGAATTCTGCTCCCGGGCTTTCAACGCTTTATGGCTTTACTCCCCAATGGTTAGGCGAAATGAAATATCTTGTTATGTTTTGTGTCTGAATGAACGAATGAAGTAATGAAATACTTTATTATATATTTTCACTTTGTATTCTTTTCAACTTAAGCTGTGGTACATTTTAGTCCGACATTTGACAAAAAGCTTTTTAAATTAGTGTTTTGCTGGATCGAGGCAACTATAAATCAGATCTAAAATACACTACCCATACACACCTAAGCGTTACAGCGGCATTGATCAGTGTCTATCATAGAATTTAAAAAAAATGAGTGCGTGTAACTGTCACATGCGATTGAAGTAAAACTTCTTTGGCGTTATAAGAGATGACGATTAACTTAAAAATAAATACATCATATGAAAATTTATTATGTAACACTCGTAATATATATATTTATTACCGTCGGCCACTATACATTTTAAAACAATAATTTAATTACTGTCATACTTCAAATATGGTATGATTGGATTATGATAACTGAAATGAGAAACATAAATTCTACTCTGCAAATTTTCTACATTTCTTGAGAAAACTGCATCAATAGTCGTGTCATATCTTGTTGTTGATTGAACTTGTTGTTTAAGTTCCAAATTAGCTGATAGATGGCACTACAGATAATGAAGCTTTGATTTAATTTGTTACTTACTGAAACAGAAAGACTGAAACCAGATAGCAGCACGGTCGCGCGCCTATATATACATAAAATTCTATTGTATGATTTCTGTGATTATTTAATTTAATATTTTATAAAATTTTCTTTTTCAAAATTTTTTGATTGATTTCTTTATAAATTATTTATTGACAAAATCAAAAGTATTTAAAAACCGGATGGTATAAAAATGTGACGCCATATTGCCGTAACGGACTTTCGTTGTATTGTCATCGAGTTACATCCTAGTCGCGCCTAAAGAAGTTTTACTTCAAAAAACCTGTTAAACTTAGTTACTCAAATTCGAGTGTCAAATTATTATTATTTAATTATAGGTATAGATAACACTTTTATCAAAATACAATTAAAGTTTTTGGCGGGATTTTAGAATGTCGTGTAGTAGATTTTATATTTTATCCACAATCTTATGTTATTTGAGGCTACATTTTGCAATATTGGTGTGATGTTTCACGTAATATAGCTTGGTTATTGTACATAAGTTAAATACAATGGAAAAAATACCACGGAGCATTGATTCTGAGTTGCCCAAAAACTCCCTGAAAAATTCTAACAAGGCGGCCACCATCATGTTTCTTAGTTAAAATGATCCCAGGAAACTTGTAGTATTACTATCTACTCGACAATGCCAGTATGAGTAAGTATGAGTAGAAGATTGATTGCTAAAACTTAAATTAAGTAAAATACATTTTTTTTTGTTAATAACTTCCCTTTCCAAACCCCGTTCAGAGTATACAAACGTCCGATGTTGGAATTCTAGCACAGTCAGCGCTTTACATTTCCGAGTTATATTAAATACCGGGCACTAACACCGCAAGACAAGCGACATTAATACCTAAAACCAATTCGAATACCGACTCACAATATCCCAATAGCGATTCCAAGACGTGTAGCGGGTGCCGTGTCACGTATCCGATTCAGTGAGACTTCCAATATTTACACAGGGACGAATCCAACTGACAATTATTGAAGTAATAATAATATAATAAATAAGTAATAGTAATCTATGAACAATTAAACATGTTCGCTTTCGAACAGACACGATTATTTAAATATTTGATTTTATATTATGAAAAAGTAAACAATAATTAGTTTCTCTTTATTTTGACATTTTTGAAGTTGTATTATGTCCATTTGTGGCAGGTTTATTTTCGAAGGGACGACAGTCGTATCCCTAATTAGGGATTGGACTGGCATCCCCAAGGCAGGCCGAAACGTGGTCGACCTAGACAAACCAGGTGATGATCTGTGCTCGCAGAGTCTACCACGATTACGCTTCCTCAGAGTGAGATGCAGCGTTAAGCTATCAATAGAATGAGATGGAAAGGCATCGTGTCTGCCCTCTGCCACTACAGTTTGGGGATATAGGATCCCAAGAGAGAGAAGAGAGATGCCCATTTGCATTCTTAGATTCTTTAGTTAGGTGATTCAATATTTAATGATATTATCATGCCCTTGACGCGTGGATATTTCAAGTTCATGCGAACGAAGTTGCGGACATAGCTAGTAAACAATATAATAGATCTTCCAAATCAGGGGGAGTATATAAAGCAATTACCATGATACTTTTATAAATCTAAAACTAACACCAATTGTGCCTCTAATTTTAAAAGGTGCGTTCACTTATATAATTTCAATGTTGGCGAGCAATCTTCCAGGTTAATAATGCCTTTGTCGAATTGGTAATGATATTACATGTATTTTGCGATTATGTCTAAGTTGTAACAAAATGGTGGCCAGCTTGATAGAGCCTTCCATGGAGCTATTTCACTAATGTACAATAACCGAACGATATTACATAAACTGTCACTAATGTAACAAAATATAGAGTCAAAAAACATATGGTTATTAATATAATATAAAGACCACTATATAACTCACTAAGATACCGCCAAAAATTCCTTGCACTCACTTTTTATTGTCGCTTTTTCATTTTATCGTGTTTCAATTCACAACTGGGCTAAATAAGTCAGTGTATAGCTGTTTGCTAACTTCTTTACACCTTAATGAGCCTTGTGAACATAAAGAGAATTGTGTCTCGTGTCATGCAGTAATGTAACGTGATGGGGACGAACTGTAAAACAAATCATCATGACATGACACAGTATAATGTGTTTTAATTATACAACATCGATATGTGCTGACACATCACACGTCATAAGATCACATATCACTCTGTTTTTCATTTAGTCTCTACAAAGGTAGCACAAATAATCTAAATAAAAACCTGTATAGATTAGCACAAAACAAAGCACCGTGTATACGAAACGCGTATAATTTAACGCACTTTAGTATTACATTCATTTTGGCGTCTTTTTTAACGTCGCTTTTTCGTTTAACCGAATCTCAAATCAAAAGTCACAGAAGTTTTTATTTCTAAAAGGTATACTTATTTTTTACAAACATTCAGATGATTCCGACCCTTTATTTCCGTGTCGGGCTAGAATTTCCATTAAACCGTTATTTACACAGTCATATCCCCGCACCCGTCGGACTGTGCTCGGATAATTGTACTAAGGAAACAGTTTTGGCTGGAGGAGTCTCGCTGCAGCTCCACCACAAGGAGCTTAACATCAATAGAAACTATTTTTCAAAACATTTTTTGTTTAATAAGAAAATAAAACTTTATAAACATCTTGTATAAATAAACTGCCATCACTGTGATATAAAATTTACAGATTTGCAGACCTTTTTAATGTACGTAAATAATGTATTATGTGTATATATATTATTAGGCTGTGAACTAAGGAAACAGTTTCGGCTGGAGGGACATCAGACATCAGTGTGATATAAAATTTACAGAGTTGCAGACCTTTTCAATATACGTTAATAAAATTGTATCTATCATAAAGCTATGGCCTTATATTAAATGACCGCGATAGTAACAAATTAATTTCCATTAGTGAAAATAAAAAGCTCCAGTATGAAATATTATTTAAATTAGTTGTTAGAGTTAATATAAATTTGACTAGACATAATACATTTTAAATAATTTATTACCATTAAATCATAAACACGTAACACGAGATATAAATGATCAAAATTTGATTTCTTGACTTCATACTTCGTTACAAAATTAAAGCTCATACCAAAATTGTAATTCCAAAAAATAAACGACAATTTTGAAAATCGAATGGTCATTTTTGGCGTAAAATAAAATAAAACCCCTTTGAGATAATGCCGCCTTTATAAACAATCCTCAAAGAAGAATTATATAAAAATAGAAAAATAAATAAATTCGAAACGCCGTCCATGCGATACCGCGTCGGTCATTTTGTTCCCATTTCGTATTTTTATTCCGTTCGGATTTTGCACAACGGTCGCGTATTGTAAAAAACTTGTTTTTTAGAATCACACTGGCATATCGGTGTCTGTGAAGTTATAAATTGCAACGTTTTTTTCGTACGTAAGAGATTGTTTTTCGTTTCTGTGTACATTTCAAATCAAACGTAGCTTTTAGCAGACACATTATTTTAAACATCGAATGAATTTCATTTTGTGCCCTAGTTCCTCTGAACTCAAATAACATACTTTTTGAGTCAGCATAAAGGTTATATTTCAAAGTTTTCATTACCTATGTTAATTGCATACCGTATTATATATAAAACTAGATATCATTCTTCAATTCGTTTTTTCATTTCAATTCATTCTTTATTCTCAAACTGTAGTAAATCTGACCTTTTATTTAAACTTTGCCCACGGGTTCCAACGCTTTCACTGACTTATAAAGTTAAGTGTGTACAATATTTGATATAAATTAGTTTGGTACATTGACAAAGAGTTCTTTTGTTCCATGAACATAGGAGAAAAACATTTTGAGTTGGTCTTGAGACAAGTTTAATAATTAAACAAAAGAGACGTCATTTTTAAGCTATCCTACAAACTATATTAAACAGCACACCCCTGACTCTCTAAATTGAGATATATTTATTTCTATCAGGCCAATTTGATTTAAAAAATCCTATATGTTCCTTCAAGCTGGCCCTTAGTTACCCGTGAAATTGTTTCAAAATCATTTATTAACATAATCAGTATGCTTACGCAGACAAACTTACGGAGAAGTATGCTTACTGTATTATACATTCCCTGTTTTTCACAACCAATTTTCGGCAATTTTTTCAATATTTCTGTTCCTTTATGTCTATAATTATTCGTAACCGCGATCAAAAAAGATAACAATTTTAACTGAAATCAATCATATGTAGGTACTCATGTGGAGTAAGTTCTTATTACCTACTAGCGGGCCCGGCAGACGTTGACCCGCCCTGATTATGAAAAAATCCTTGACAAATTATATAACGTTCCTCATTAATCACTCTATCCACCGGTGAAAACAGCATGAAAATCCGTTCAGTAGTTTTTGAGTTTATCGCGAACAGACAGACAGACAGACGCGGTAAGGGACTTTGTTTTATACTATGTAATGATACCTTCCTATATTCCAGTATTTTTGGTCACAATACAATAGTGTGAATAATACTGCTTTTACTTTAAGCCCACTATTATCACCCTCGAATTGAAAATCTGTCGTTAAGAGTGTATAGATGTGTTACCATATTAGGCCACAAATGCTACCACCTACGCAAAAAAGTGTTGGAATATTGCCTCCGCAGTCGAAGCTTGTAGAGGCTCTTGTGCTCTTTTTTATACGGTAGTGACATCTGTTTCAAAATTTGAAGCATCGTACAAATCTTACGATATTTTATTACTATCTTTACAAGAATAACTCACTATTTACACTGGAGCGTCAATAACTTGATTGATGTGACAGTCTAACACCTGTCGCTGTCATAATATTGCTACAAAATATAGAAATGTTATCACAAGGAACTATAGAAAAACGACGTATCGACACGTGCTCATATCTCAAGACGTTATTTGAATACACGATAATTTGACTGTCACGAACATAACTGACGTGTTTGATAATACGAAGGGCATAGAATTTATTAAGTCTAAATGAGAATTGTATGGAGGAATATAATAATGGTTTTACTGGTTAAAACGAGAGTTTTTCGCTTCTATAATCTGAAGAGTTATTGTACCATGATTGCCCTTTAACATATCTTTATCCAACTAACAAGATCTTGCAAAAGATCATAAAAAGTCAAGAGAAGTCATTGCATAGACTTTGACTCTTTGACTTCCATAGCTGGGTGAATACACTGGCCCAAAAGCACGTACATAGCAACTGAACATCTTTCACAAATTTTCAAACATCAGTATCCAGTGAAAAACTAGTAGTATGGTTAGGGGTAAAGGCCACCTAGGAAATTGTCACCCCATACGGATACTTTTTTTTTTTTTTTTATAGAGGGGAAAATCCTGCATGGATACACCTCACACTGCCGGGGGACAGCGCGAGGGTTATGTGAGACTCTTACTCACTAAAAACCCCTCTTCTGCTCAGCGCGAATGTGAACCAGGGAGCGGTTTCACGGCTAGCATACGCCACAACCCTGGCCACGCGCTTGGGTCACCCGTAGATGGTAGGTCGGGGACCCTCCTCTCAGGAAGTAGTTCTTCCCTATGCTCTTCTTGTGGAGCGGCGGCTAAAGCCGTGCTCTGCCTGCACGGGCCTTCCTTTCGTGGCAACGGACGCCCCCGCGTCCGTCACCTGAACCCCATACGGATACTGCCTTAAGTTATCTAAAAATTAGTTTATTGTCTAAGGATCTATTAGGAAAAACATGGACATAATTATTTAAAATGAAAGGCACAGGCGTAATTATCATATCGGTTTTATATTTTTTTCATTAAATTGTGATACTACAAAGATATTTCTCATAGTGCTTTTGGTTTCTCTAATCTTTCACTTGCAGAAGTTGCTGTTATTAATTAAATTCAAGCTAGTAGATATTTATTAATCTTAAAACTCGCTACCCCGGCTTTACGGGTTTCAAGTTTATCGTCCACTTGTCTAGTCATTCGGGTACCGTGACTTCGATACTTATGTTATATGATAATTATACAAAGTTTGGAAAAACCCTTAACAAATTATAAACAGAGTTTTTATGTATATTTTATATGTTTAACCTTTGGTCTTATCTGATCTTAAATATATATGGCTTAAGATGTTAACTCGTCAAATTTAGACGATCTTGCTCTGAAATGCATCGGTGGAAACGCCTATAGATGTTTGGCGAAAGATTTACAACTATAGGACATTAACTGGCCAGGTGGATTAGAAAATGCTCTATCACTATTGTAGCACGATTTAGAAGTATAGACAGGTGATTACCGAGCGATGAAAATCCATTAGCGATAATTATTGGCATTTGAATTTATAAATGACAAAATAATACGATAGTACCTAAATATTTAGAATGAATTGTATTTCAAATTACATGCAATTTCTATGCTACAATATCACCCGCTAATGGGTAAAACACAATACAAATTTCGCATACCGAAACATTTGAGCTTACTGGTAACGATTATAATTAAATTTAATTAGTTTTATTCTTACATCTGTTTCAATAATTACATGATGTTAGTGTAACTATCTATCAATTTTGACAGAACTGAACAGCTAACACAAGTAGACGAAAGGCGTTAGTTTTGAATATATTCCAATTATATACAATTGAATCAAATGAGTGGCGACATTAAAATGTTTTGATTCTATCTGTAACTGAAAGGTTTGTTTTGTTCTACACCAAAATTGGTGCCTGAGCGATGTGTTCTGATTGGTATCTTTTAAAAATTAAAACTAATTTTGGGAAGGTACGAATTTGAGTTTATTAAACAAAAATGGATAAAGAAAAAGAGATGCTATAAATGTATATATAGGTTTTAGGCTGTGAAAGAATGAGGTAGAATATTCTTAATGCACTTGAAATATCATCATTACATAGTATAAAATAAAGTCCCCTACCGCGTCTGTCTGTCTGTCTGTTCGCGATAAACTCAAAAACTACTGAACGGATTTTCACGCGGTTTTCACCAGTGGATAAAGTGATTCATGAGGAACGTTTTGGTATATAATTTGTCAAGGATTTATTTTTAATCAGGGCGGGATAACGTCTGCCGGGCCCGCTGGTATACAAATAAAGAGGGAGAGAGAACGAGAGAGAAACGTTGAAATCTCTAGCATATTATTTTCAGTTGGATCATAGTGACTATCGCGCATTTTTAAATTAATCTGTGTTGTGTATTATTAACATCGTTAATATATTAAAATTATTACAAAATAATGCCGAAAACTAATATTTGCCACATCTATCAGAAAACACTCATCTCATTCTCTTAAAAATTAATCAGAATACTAAGTTTCTCATTTTTTTTTTTTGGAACTGACTACGCTATAGATCTAGCAAGACATTAACAGCTTCACCAGACTACTAAGGCGAGCGCTTAAGGCACTCAGCCGGTTTTATTTGACAACTAGTTTAAGGGTGCACGGTACACCTCGGCTTAGGCTGATATGTGCAATTCGCGACCTATCTGAGCTAACCTAAGCTAAGCTAACGATTCATAAATATATGAGTTGTTGAAATATACATATGTACCAAGCATACATACCTGAACAACTCTTATATATATTTCCTATCGGATAATTTTTTAAACTATTTCAGTTTGATATGGGAAAAAATAAAACCCTTCCACTTGCATGTGTAAGCGTGTATGCGTGCACGCACGTGTGTGGAGTTGATATGTGTAATGATGTCGCAGTGATGTAAGATTTTGTGTCACTGTATCGCGCGAGGGCTCACTCAAGGGCTCCACGCCGAGAGAACGGACCTAGGCTTGAGCTGCTGTAGAAGGGGGCCTAATCAGGTAAAAGTTTCCCTTCTACCGCGTGTGAACTACACGCAACTTTTTTTAAATTTAATTAAATTGATTCAAATACTTTTCAAATGGTTAAGCGTAGTAACAATCCCTATCATTATCTAATTAGAATGTATATTAATCCTTAGTCTACACGTGGCTTTACTACAGAAATAGGACAGACCGACCTTACCGCAAATTCGTAGTAAAACCAAAACTCAATCAAGAAACTATCGTTTCATACAAACATACAGGAACCGATTATAATAAACGTCAAACTATACAATTCCAATAGCTGCCGAATGTCTGACTCTGATTGTCGTCAAAGACCAATGACACGGCAATATCCAGCGCAGTAAATGGAGCAACGGTCGGGCCGATGTTCTTAGTCACTGCCACAGAGTATGTATCGGACAGAACGGTTGGCATAGGGAGATTTGCGGTTGGGTAGGGCTGTCAAACGATACCCTATATAATTTACTATTCTTCATTTTAGGTCACTATATTTTATCGATATAAGAAATTAACGGTAAATAAATAACCATGACATTGTAAGACGGAATTTGGTAAAAACATTATTACAAGAAACGGTCCCATTTATTGGCTTATAAGATCGAGTGATTTAACGCTGTTAGTATTTTATTTTATATTCATTTTATACTAACGCCGCCTTATTTCTCTAGGAGAATGTTAAATCCATGGTTTATGCTGAGAAACCAAGAACTTTGAAAGCATTGAAATTCATGATAAAGAGCCAAAATTATTGGAAAAAGTGGTCAACAAATGGATTGATGGAATGCGCTTCGTAACAATTGGTCTTGGTGGTCACATGTAAGAAATCATTTTCAAAATATAAATGGCATTGAGTTTGGCATTTAATTGGACAAGGATTACTAAATCGGTCAAAATAACATCGAAAATAACCAACGATTTTTTAATAATATGTAAATGGTTTAACTTTGAACGTGATGAGGAAATAATTAATTTCAAGTAAACGACTCTAATGCAATGATTTAAGATGCTTGTTTAAAATATTGGCCCGTAGATGGCGCACTATCGTAATGCAAATTTTCTGTATCGCGGTGGCAAGATTCGCATTTGAAACATAACGTTTGTGTGTTGATATACTTTAGTCGATACGCGGCGAAGCCATTAGGGCCATGCTAGGCCAATAGTGCAGTCTTATCTAGTTATTGTTGGTCGAAGGCTAAAACAAATTTAGCAACCCTAGCTTCAATTCATCATCCGTATCATTCACGATCACGGTTTGTCAGCGGTTCATATTTCGAATTTCGATTTTGACAGCACGATAAATTTTATTGCTTGTTATGAAATTTATTGTAAGGTTTATTGTACTTTTTTATGAGATCGGTGTAGGTATGAAAGTTGTTTGAAAACCGAATTCGGGATATGTACTTTTTTGTAAATATAACGAGATCGATGTACTTAATTTAGGTCTTAAAAAACGGCATGCGCGTTAAAACGCCACCGATTGGGCAAATAACCCAGTTTTCTAGAAGAACCGTCAAGAAATTCGATCGTGTTTGTGTATTTTTCTATTAAAACAGTATATAGTTTATATATCGTTCGCAGTCGTTTATTATTATTTCTGGTGAATATAAAAAGAGAGACATTTCCAGAGACTAATTCACGCAATGACCCATCCCATAATATCCATTACACAGCAAAACCTCTATATTGTGCTTCAACTTATTGCCTGCTAAATTGTTAACGTGCTTTGGGGCGGTATTGTAAAAGTTAATACTATTACCAATAATACTTTTATTGCTTTTACTGAGTTTCAAATTATCGAATGGCTAATTTATACTTATCCTTAGTATTAAAGTCAGGTTTATCTAACTTTTCACAAAACGTATTTTAATTTTTTTTTTATATTGAAGGCTTAGTCACCTTCGAGACTATATCGCCTAAGTAACATACAAATGTAATATAAACTAAACTAAATTTTGTATAATTCCCTAGCAGATAGGGTCAATAAGGAATTGTACCGTCCAATATGAAACGAACCAGAAGCATTAAGCCGAGATTTAATACCTTTGCTTCGAACATACTGCCACGATGTGGTGCACATCATCAATGAGCCCGCAGCTCTAACAGAGTTGTGATGGTACCTTACGCATCATAAAGGCAAACCTTTTAGATGAGATGTATCCTGACCGTAATCTCGAACGTACATTAAATATTCGAAACCGTATTGGATGGAGAAAGTTAAGCTATTAAATTATTGGAAAATTAATTCGTTTTTTGTATTTTATTCTCTACAGAGTTAAGTTCTTTTTTATTTTGCTTATCTTTCCTCTTCTATTCTGTATTTGCACTACCTTGGACCATTTTTTTTTCCACAACCCTACCACATAGCTGCAAGAAAACTAAAAAGTGCAATAAAAGTTCTTCTTTAGTAATAAAAAAATACATTACGTTTTGCAACGAAGTTCAATTAGATCATTATCACATAAATATGTACTTACAATATGTAATGTATTCCATAAAATCACTGTTGTATCGAATTCAGTAAACTAGCATTTGTAGGATAGCTTTTGTTATTTCGTGTAATTATTCTTTGCTGTATTTAATAGACAGTTTGGTCTATACACATCACTTTTCATGACGATCGGTTAACTAGGTTAAAGTAAAGTAATATTAAACCAAGAATAAGTAAGGAATAGTACAAAATTTCTCAAAAGGAAGCAAATTATTTCGATAACAATTTCGATATAAAGAATTTTATAGAAGATGATGCCATGCAGTATTAATAATGATGAATGACAGTAAAATGTAGTAAAAATCATCGACATAAAACACTCAGATTTATCAATTTACAGGATGAGCAGCCAAATTAGGTATACATATTGGAATATTGACATACATACATACATACTGGAACATTATTATGTACAGAGTGTTAAATCGTATCGGCGATGAAACGCATCACGCTTCGACCGCACCACGGAAAGCGTTCCCGTTTATCAATAAACGCAGACGCGGTTCAATAAATTATCAACCGTTCGCAATATATACGGTGAATGCAAACATCAGCCTGTCGAAATTACAAGCAACGTGGAAAAATAACGGGCGTGTGTACACTCAGTGTTCAGCCCGACAGAGAATAATTGCCGGCTGCCGAGGCGCAGTTAATTCCCCTTATTTGTATTTTCAGTTGGGCCTCCCTGTTCAAGTTTTGCTTACGTACGGTGTTATTGCTGTCTAAACGATAAATAGGTGAGTTGCAAGGAAACTGTTTTGGAATACTAAAGTTTCTTAACATGCTTTAGAGAGGATATTTTTTTAAGTAATATGAAATATAAGGTACTACTGGTCTTCCAGTGTCCAAAGCTCTTATTCTATCTTTATAAGTTATAGACACATATTATGTACCGGCTCACCTCTTGATAGCTTCACTAAGCTTGGTATGAGCTCCAAAGTTACTCAGCGGAATGACGACTAGCCCAGACTTATCAAATTCAACCTTGCCGATCCTTGTCGTACCTTCGCTTGGTCTACTGCCGTGCATGCAATCCAAGATCAGTATAGTATAAAATAAAACATGGATTGAAGCCGAGATATAAATTTCAAGGTTTACCATCTCTGCTAAACTTCTTAAATTATGATAGATAGATCTGTCAATTCAGTATTACGCCAAAGGGATTAAAACTTATATCAATGTAGCCCAGACGCGGAGGTCTGTCAAAGAAGGCTTATCAACGCCTAAAATATTCATTTAGCCCGTGAACGACTGAAGTTAATCAAAGCGGACTAAGTCAAAAGAATAGTTAAGTGAGAAAGGTTCAAAGTTATTGGGTCGTTGCGTGATAAAATCAATTCTATGCAAAATTATTCGGTTTACTAGTTTATACTTTGAAAATTTCGATTGACACAAATAATATATCATGAATTCTGTAGTATTTTGTTTACTAATCTGAGTTTTTGTGTTTCACTTTTACGCCTAAACTATTTAACCGCTCATTATGAAATGTCACATATATATTGTCAGAGATACATATAAGAACACAGGGTATCTTTTACCCCGAAAGAATGTACTATTACCGACGGGTAGATAAAATCAAATAAAAATCTAATTTAAATATATAAACAAATTGTTACAACACAGTACAGTTACACGAGGCGACCAAGGAAATAATTACAAACATAAACTTAACGTCTCATTTAGATTAAAGGAACGCGTCTATTCAACAATCTCAACAGTGGAGCTTCGTTGCTGTGCGGTGCGATGGAGCAAATAAGACTCACTCAGAATCAGAAGTAATTATTACTCTTATTTTCGCAACGTCGCGTTTCCGTCAAGGAATGGCGGTGTATTTATGAACGAGGGATATTCGGCTCCTCAAAAATTTCCTGTTACAAATATATTATTAGTATTAGCGGCCGACCGCGACTTCATTTTCGTTTGTATCTTTATAATTGACGCCTCCATTTTTTCTACATGAGGTAATTCCTACTGAAAGCCTACTCCGCCGGGCAACTAAGCGTGGGTTATGTCCAATCCATGCGGACTAAAACCCTGTGGTGCCGTCTCACACACCTTTTGGCTGGGGAACAGGAACTGCCTACGGTGTGTGTTGGCTGTTTATAATGGGCCCCGTCTGCGGTCTGAGAGATCGAGATAGTAAGCCCATAAGAAGAGGCGGGTGTTATATGCCCCCCCCCCCTTTTCGTCGAACCGTGGGAGTTGCATCGGCACAATGCATATGGGCCTTTGCAGAAAATGCCAGAGAGTCGGACATCCCGTATCCATCGCTTCCAGGCGGTACCTATAGCGGCTGAAGGTCATCACCCACCCATCGCCGCTGTGTTGCTCTTCAACTACGGGACAGAAACCTAATAGTTTGCTCCCGCTCTCTCTTCACTGCAAATGATGCTTCCATATATTAACCTCGTGTAAATACAAAGGTTTATATGCCGAGAAATTTCTTCAAAACTTATCGTCATATTTTGACTAATTTAAAATATACATTATTATTAACAAAATAATTACTAGCTTTTTCTCGTTGTGATCTATCCCTAGTCCTTTTCTGTGTCCCTAATAACGTGTATTCAAAATATCCCAAAAATTAGTTGAATAGTTATGGCATTGAACGCGCAACAGACTCACATTCGCTTTTATAATTTTAGTAAGGATAACATTATCTAATTAAAATTTGATTATGTTAAAAATTAGCTTAAAATAGACATTTATGGTTAGAAGAGCGAGATACGGAAGAAACTATAATATGTAATCAGGGCAACCATTACAATTAAGGTAAAAAAATACACTTACCGGAACACAATTGCAGTTACTTGGCGACAAATTTACTTGTGTTACCTTTTTTTTATTTTTTTATTTATGACAATAGATAAACTACATGTATTTACAATAGGACTCTCGTCAGGAAACCGTTCTTTAATCGCGTGTTTAATCGAGGAGAGGTATGTTCGTCAACACGCTGACATTTAGTCCGGTCGTACTCTCTTTTTAAGATTACTAAATTCATCTAAATTCTCACAAATTACGGCCATTTCAACTTTGTCGAAGACATTCACAATTCGACACATATGTTGTATTACCAACTGGAGATTTTTACAATTACACGACCTGTTTTTACTACTATTATTATGCATACTTTCATGACTATGGGCAACGATGTAGGGGATTCCATTTGTTTTTAAGTATGGTGAATGTATGTGCAAGAGTTTAATTTTTTGTGCATTTAAAATTAAGCCGACATCGTGTGCCCACTTAAATGGTAAGTGAAAGTTATGCTGCATCTGCGCTTGTGCTAGCTCAATGTTCTGGTGCGCTATTAAGAGACCTGCCTCATCAGCAAATTGGTACACCAAACCTTCACCAAATATGTTACACATATCATTAACATAAATTAGATATTCGGTTGGACCTAATATCGAACCCTGCGCTGTTCCCGATTTTGTACAAATTGCCTTACTGAAATCGTTTTCTATTTTTACTGTAGTAGATCGATTTGTGTGATAGTTTTTAAACAGATTAAGAAGGGGACCCTGTATTCCATTGTGTTGTAATTTGTCGTATAATGTATTGTAATTGAGCATATCAAAAGCTTTAGTGAAGTCTACTAAAACATCTAACACATGACATTCATGGTCCAAATACTTATTACTTCATTAAAAAACTGTGACAACAATTGGATAGTAATTTTGTTTTTTTGAAAGCCGTATTGTTTAGGGTTAAGGGCATTATTATCAGTTAAATATTGTTTTAATGAACCACCCAAATACTTCTCAATAACTTTATCGATACAGGATAATATAATTATACGATGGTAGTTTTTGATGTCATTGTTAACGCCTTTTTTATGTATAGGACGAATAATACCTATTTTCAACAATTCGTGGTAAGTACAAGTTGTCAAACATTGATTAATCAAATGTGTAATAGTAGGACTAATTGCTTTATTTAAATGTTTTAAATTTTTTGTCCTGATGTTGTCTAGACTAGCACCTTTTTTATGTTCACATTTTTTATTAAATTATATACTACGTCATTTCTAGCCTTTTCAATTCTCACACATACTTCTGGCTGTCTAATATAGGATTCAGAGGGTTACAAAGGAGAGGTGCACGACAAACTTAGGTTATTAATGGTGTTATGGAATTCTGTAGCAAAGCTATCGGCTATAATACTAGAAGGTTTTTTAAAATATTTTATAATTATGTCATCCACAGATTCTATTATTTTACCAGTTATTCTAGGCTTTATTAGACAATGGAGTATTACTTAAAAATAATTTTGTTATCGTGTCACCTTCAACGGTAGCTCGGGTTCGCCGTTAGATAAAAAGCCACAAAGATCGACGCATCCTCTTAAACATAGTCCCATTATATACCTTGAAACAATATTAATGTAAGTAGTCAATCTATGTTATACGATCCGGGAAAGCGGGTTTATAGTTCATACGCCATTTCATAGTGACGTAAATTCTGTTTGGCCTGCGTCGGATTAACGGAATTGGTGGATTTTATTGCTCGAGGAAAAAATCTGTCAAAACATGTAGAGTTCTGTTACGTCTTGCTTCAGTTTATTCAGTATTAACAACCGTCCTCGACTTTACCCACATTAGATTTACTAAGTAGAATTTAACAACAGTAAAATATTGTATATCCTAGCGTTCTATCTATTTGTGAGCTATAAGTAAAAGGAACAGAGGAAAGCCCACCTCCTAAAACAAAAAAAAAGAGCTATCACGGGACGCC
This sequence comes from Antheraea yamamai, assembly GCA_036509395.1. NCBI lineage: Eukaryota > Metazoa > Arthropoda > Insecta > Lepidoptera > Saturniidae > Antheraea > Antheraea yamamai. Next base: position 3,254,758 of record AP028444.1, on the reverse strand, counting down.
TGACAGATATGAAACATCGAAATTGTTCGAATCAAACGTAGTATAGTTCACAAGCGGTAAAAGTACAACTTAGTATTTTGATTCATTTTTAAGAGAATGAGATGAATACACTATAGAAGTGGCAAACATTAGTATTCGGCATTATTTTGTAATATTTTAATATATATTCAATCAAAATAAAAGATACTTTATTCAATTTAGGCCTTAGTAAGGCTTATGAACGTCAAAACTACCATCGGTACGGAAAACAACCCAGTCATCGAGAAGAACTGGCAAGAAGCTCGATCGGGTTCATCTTTTAAGCATATATACTCGTATATCCAATAGATTATACGTTTCAATCGCTTTTAATGGGTATACAGATAAGAGTCAATTCCAGATATCACTATCGTTCAACTATGTCAATAATACACAACACAGAATAATTTTTAAAAGTACACGATAGTCAGTACGATTCAACAGAAAATAATCTATACTAATATTATGAAGCTGGAGGGTTTGTTTATTGGTTTGCTTCAACGCACTAATCCCAAAAACTACCGGTCTGATTTGAAAGATGATTTCTGTTTTAGATAGCTTATTTATCGACAATCGCTGTAGGCCTGGGGTTCCCAATCCCTGAACTTTTTCGAGTTTGGTATTTTGGCCGTGGCGCGCTAACCTAACAATCTAGTCGCTATACAAACTATAGAAACACGTACAATGATAATAGATAGATAGGCACAAGTATTAAAATATTCATAATGTGGATCAGCGTGTGCCGGGAATTTTATGGTTGATGTTGTACCCGCCAATAAATATGTTTAGCTACTGGAGAAAGGTTAGATTAGTGCCTCACGACGCCCCCCCCTTTTTTTGTATGGCGACCCAGGGCATCGTAGCGCACACTTTGGGAATCTCTGCTATAGGCTATATATCATCACGCTAAGACCAGGAGTGGAGCAACAATGAAGAATGTATCAAAATTGGGCTTTTTTCCCTTTGAGAGCTTCCGCTGCGTGTCAGCGTTAGCCCAACGTAACTATTTCACGCGAATGAAGTCTTTCTCTCTCTCTCCCTTACTTTGTATATATTTCGAATACATTAAGAATATACTATCTCATTCCCTGGAAGCCTAAAACTATATATACATTTATAGCTATCTCTTTTTCGATCTCAAACATACTTACAATCCTTTTTATTTATATACTAGCCGACCCGTGCCCACTTCGTTGGGCGGTAATAGGCATTATCAAGCTACAACTTTTCTCTAGAACTCAATTATCAAAATCTCATAATTAAGGCAGCGTTCGTAAGAAACGTTTTCGTTCGACCATTTTTCTTCGACTCCCCAGATATTACCCCCTACAACCTCACAAACTTTACCACTTTATAATATTAGTATAGATTATAGATAATATAATTAGTTAATAGTTTCTGCCCGCGACTTCGCACGCGTGGAATAGTTATTTTGGGCTAAGACGCAGCGGAAGCTCTCAAAAGGAAAAAATACCCCGATTTTAAAACATTTTTCATTGTTGCTCCGCTCCTATTGGTCATAGCGTGATGATATATAGCCTATGACACTCACAAATAACGTGGCTTTCTATGGGTAAAAAAAATTTAATTTTAAATCGGTTTAGTAGTTCCCGAGATTACCCCCTACAACGTCACAAACTCATAAACTTTATCTCTTTATAATCTTAATATATATATTTCTTGTGTGCGTGTGTGTGTGACTGAACTCCTCCTAAACGACTGGACCGATTTTGATGAAATTTTTTGTGTGTGTTCGTGGAGATTCGAGAATGGTTTAGATTGACAATTGGACTCGGTAGGTGGCGCTGCAGTTGACTTTTAGGATTTTTTTTATTATCAAGGCAGGACAACGTCCGCCCGGTCCGCTAGTATTAGTATAGAAATATCACATTTACATCAGATTTTGTAAACGGTTCGTATACATTTTTTATAAATAGTCACAAATTAGCCATACTATATTTTAGACTCGGTAAAACCAACAAAAGCTTTTCTAGGAATAATATAACGATTCTTAAATATGTCCCAAAACATGTTGACGATTTGTGAGACAATAAATTCAAGCACCATATGAAAAATGTTTTACTATCAAGAGTTTATTATACGCTGGATGATGTGAGCGATAGTAATATCTGGAAATGGCCTCCTACATCCATCCATACATCTGTAATTCATCTAATATCAATATATAAATTGGCGAAGACAAAATATTAGTTGATGTTATGAAAAAAAAAAACTAAATATTTTCAACTTTCTGCATTGATAACTAAAACTCCTGAAGATAAACAGAGGAGAGAAAGATACCTAACTATTTTGTGTTCACTTATTTATTAGATTAACTATGTAGGAAATTGTTTCTCCTTCAATTTCCAAAGTATCTTATATATTAATACGTGAAGCCAAAACTTTGTACTTCTTTTTAAGCGAATTGCGCGAACGGATGAATGTGAAATTTGGCATAGTTAAAGTTTATATAGAGGAGAAGTGCAGAAAGATATTTTTTTTTAGCTAGAATTTTACACAACATATACACACATGTAAATGGAAAAGACATTTTGACAGATCCGTCACTTTACTCTTACGTTCCAATTAATTACCTTTTCAATATTTTTAACATGAATGACTTTGCATGCCTTACATGCCCTTTGAAATCAACTGGTCAAATTGTAGGTTAATTTTATAATAATATAATATGTAAATTCATAGTATATATATATATATATATACATATATATATATATACATATATATATATATATATATATATATATATATATATATATATATAATATATACATTAATAATTAATTTATGGAACAACTGAAAAAACATTATTCTCTTTGGTCTTATTGGATGTCAAAATATTTAGGTGATAGGACTGCTTTCACTTCATGTCACTTGTCTTCATGTTGTCATAAGAGTAAAGCAATATTACCAAAGTCAACGTCAATATTATAATGATTACTTAGTATTTTTATGGTGAACTCGCTTCAAATGATGATTTAATAAAAATACGTTGTAAAATCAAAATAGGCAAATTTGTTTGCTCATGAAAGTAATCCAGGACTTGGATCACCGCGCTTACAATGATGCAGTTCAACCTGATATAGCAATTATATTTAGTACAGTTGATAATAAATTTTGAACAAAGATCAATTCGTTTTCAAAAGTTAATGGTAGTATTAAAAATAACTTTGTTTTGGATTCGTCATTTGATTATATTTTGTATCTATTACTTTTCCAAACGATGATACTGGGCATATCACTATTCCTCATAATATACAGACTACATTTAACACACATGGTGTCGTGTAAAATTAATTGAAAATTTTGTCACGAGTTGCGATAAATTTCTTTATTTTCGTAAAGTTATGTTTACTTAGAATTTTAGAGCCTTACTACCACCCTGCCTGTTTTTGTTTCAAATTTATAATTAATTTCAATTTTCATTTAGACATAATTTTTTTAAAATGTTTATGTAATTTTAAAACAGGGGCAAATAACTGAGTAGCCATGATGAAAACCTTTGATTATAGAAGTACCCTTTGACAAAAGAACCCTATTAAAGTACAAACTTTAAAAAATCAATGAACTATGGTCGAATGTCGACCACTGGGCGCCCACTAGTATTAAGTTAATGTACATCACAGTATTCCTACTTATGCGGATACATGTTTGGTGACATTTTTATCGCTTTACAGTTGCAATTAGGTAAGTCAAATTTACTTGGCATGTCTTATTTTCTATTATAAAGTAAAAAATAGACATGCAGATAACTGGACGTTAAATAGAAACTGCAACGTAATGCCTACTGGCCAATACAAATTACCTCATAGTTTATTACTCTTTAAAGCTTAGTTGAAACGTCTCGAATGGTATTGCCACTACTACATTGCGGTAAAAGTGAGTGTCGTGATATTGATAGTCGATTCTTGACTATAAATGAAACATTAAACATTCTTCTATCTTTTAGTGTGTCTTCAGTATTATTTATATGCTTTAAAATAGCCGGGTTTTTGGGTTGATACTGCGAAGCATTTACTTACCTACTCTTCTCTCGTCCTTACTCACGCTGTCATTCAAATTACAATAACGTATGATATAGTCGATGGATTCGAATGAAACAAGGACCAAATATTACTTCCATGATATGTTTTATGATTTTCTTGCTGAAGTTTTATCATGAACGTAATACTTCAGTAGTGATGTGTACACATACAAACAGACGGACTAATATTTCTAAAGATAATTGAAAAATGTATTTAATTACTTATTGTAAATCAATTGCTAATAATAATCCTTTTCACTAAAAACTGAAAAGCGCAGACACGTAAAATGTATATTCTTATTATGTGTATAGCAGATAAAGTAATCTATAGTTCTATACATATAATAAGTTAAATGTAAATTTACCATGTCTGAACCTTTTAGATTGTTGTGAAAAAAAAATACTGCAAGTGACTATGAATAAGTAATGAAATACATTTCAATCATTATTAGAAATTTCCATCTGTTTTTGTCATATTTTCCTGATAAATCGTAATTTTCCATTGCAACTTTCCGTTCTAAACTTACTAGTAGTTCTAAAGTTAGTCATATATGGAATAAGTTACCAAGTGCAATGTTCCGTTGGTAAAACTTGACAAGCAATTAATTGTCTTAGTTTACGATTTTAGGATTTTCGATTGCATTACCATTTATGTTTCGGAATGACTAGTCGGCTATATAAAATCATACAAATATCAACCAAAATAATCTTTAACAGCATCACGGCAGATGTCTGCCATATGAAAGTCGTCGAAAGCCCAACGTACACTCCATTACGGTACTCGAAGCAGCCCAGTTTTCATTATAATGGAATATTAGATTCCGCCATAAACCCAGTCATGGCTACAGGACCGTTAAATTAAGGTCTCTAAAACGTTACACGTTTGCACCCCGGACGGTTGTAGGCTTACACGGCAGAGGAGCGAGGCAGCTCTTGTTATGTTGGCAGCGTTAGGGCACTGTGTTTGCTGACGTAAACAGCGTTGTTGAAGGAAATTCACCGAAAGATGTTTGCTCCCACGGGGAAATGTTGTAGGCAGGAGTAACTGAAAAACACTCATTAGACGCTTTCCGTGTCCGCTATTACATTTACAGATAAATATAAGAATTTAATTGTGCTTTGTTGAAATTAAAAATTCGTTTTGTTAAAGCAAATTTTAAATGAAGAATTAAGGGAACGTACGGAAGCAAAAAACTACTTTCTATAATAATATTTATAATCCAAGAAGAATGTTGACCATCGATGGGAAATCTATCATCGATCTGAAAATGCTCTACCGTCTAGAACATTTCTTTTAGAAGGTTTGTGTGTATAATAATTGTATATTATATACACATATAAAGTAGAGAAAAGTCTACGTATTCTAATGACATCGCAAGAAACAGTTTTGAGGCAAGTTGATTTTGATAACGTCAACTAAACCTCAATAGATATATAAAAATAATATACAGAATTATACATCTTGAAATGCCTATTGGAAAGTCTTAAATTATAGGTATATGTATATCTTCTAAGGGTAGCCCACAATAATCATTTTTATCTTTTACTTATAACTAAAAAAAGTCGAGGCATTCATAAGGATTGTCGATAGTTTGAAAACTCAAAACTTGATAACTCTGTATTCTTTTTCGAATTCATAAGTCAATTATAGACTGAATTATTTCAATTTCATAATTTGTTAATCGAAATTATTAACATTAGTCTGCGTAAGTAAGTAGTAATACCGAGAAATAATTATATATTTTTAGCGTTCATTAAGTAATCAAAAATATGATGGATTACACAAGATTAATATAGAATATTAATATTACAAGTACACAGGCCGCTATACTACGCGTCGTAAGTCTAACGCAAGCGCAACAATGTCACGAGCACGTCGAGATCATTGGTCACGCGTCACGGGCATATCGAGGTCATCGGTGACACGAATCCATAAGGTATTCCCTTATGATTTTTTTTAATCGCTAATATGCCTAGCGATTTATAATATTAATGTAGTTGTAATATAAAATAACAAAAGAATATTTAAATACACATATCTCACTGTTTAAAATGAAATAACACCAAAGTTGCGAGTTATTATAAGCGTACAGTAGTATTAAATAGAGTTTATAAGCACCGCAGTTTGGGTCGACGCAGTAAATTCTAAACTGACGTGCCGCCCATAAACTTAGTTCGCGTTACTTGAAGTCATAAACTATGTACGTAATATTGTATTGACAGAGTACATTTGAACTTATATTGCTGTGATGTTGTATAGAAATAAATTCAACATGATATTTGATATGTTCTCTATTGTAAATTATCTGTAATTGTGAAATAGGCACTAGTCCTCGTCAATCTTTTTAGCCGCTTTGAAAATAGTCGTATCTTCAGGTTTGCTCATAATATCGTCAAAATAGTCATAGTATAAAATAGAAACTGTCCAAGTAAACGTCAGTCAGTCAGTATTTTTGAAGATCTCTTTACTATCTTTTGTCTCATTTACTTATCCACTTTATTATATAGAGGTTTTTGACCGTAATTTTTCACTTTCCATTGTGATTTTTCATACATTTTCTTTCGTACAAATCTTGTCCTGTCAATTAAAAAGAAAGATAAGATATTTATTTGCACACACACACACACATGCATACATAAATATTACACACGTACAGATCAAAACTATACATTTAATATATACTACGAAATGGACAAATAAAAATTGACAGCTTAGTGTATGTGTGTGGCAAATGGGCACCGAGTCAGCATATGTGCTGTAGGAGGTTAGTCCTCCAACGGTGATTTTCGCTCGGGACTCATAACAGAAAAGACTTAACCAAAAAGATGAAGCTATTCTGGTGTAATGTAAATTGAATGTAAACTTTACATACATCCGGCAATTGATTTTCATTTATACAGATAACAGAATTTGTGTTAATTAATTCGTAATAAAAATAACTTCCCTCTTTACGTATTCTTGATAAGCCTGGGTGTTGTGGCGACAAATCTTAGACATATTTTGTCAGCATTTATAACTTACCTGAAACAAAAAATAGTATGTTTTATTATTAGATTTATGATGCACATAATTAAATATTTTTTTAAGCGTTTAAAAAATAAGGAAGAAGAATAATGTAATCACATTATCACGTTCATAATAATAATAATCCATCGTACAAGTCGATTTGAAGAAAACAACAACGTTTTGAATTGTAAATGTCAATAAGAAATTGATTTTGTTTAAAATACACTTAAAACAATCACAAATAGTAAAATTGATTACACATAGTAATTGTCAAAACGTAAATACAAATCAAATTACGACAACGAAATACAGGATTAAACAAACCAACTGAAAGATAAAAAATCTTTCTTAAAATAAATAAGGAGCCGTTTTAAAAGGTGTCAATATTGTTTTATATGTACAAAATATAAAACAAAATTATTACTAAACTTGACCACAAGAAAGTACACGTAATGACTAAGAGAGACCATATCGGTGCTATTACAAAAAAGTTAAATACGTATTGAATACTTGCTTTAAAAAGGTTTCGAACGAAATGCACCGCGGTCGCTGAATGTTCGCCATCTTGCTCTTTTGTCTCGCCTTAGTGCGTCAGGTTAGACTTGCCAAAAAGGATAACGTGAACTTGCCTAGGGCGAGCACGGTGTATTTATTTCGAAACCTTTTTAAACCAAGTATAGACGGCTCCGTCGTCTACGCGTACGAGGTCGTCCGAGAGCTCCGCGCGCTCCGACCTACGCGACGATGCGTTCTTCACGCGCTTCCCCGCCGACTCCGGCCTCGTCGTCGAGTCGACGCGTAAACAAAGGCCCTTTTCAGGGCCAAACAGATTGCCAATCCACGACTTCTGCTACACCTACTGATCCTGCCGCCTCTCGAAAAAAGAAGACCCACGCAACGCCTACCGGACTCCGCACCTCCGTGCCTGCTCCTCGTCCGTCATCCTCGGATGCGCGACAGAAGCCGTCCGGCGGTCCGTCCGCTCTGACAGAAGCGTACGAGAGTGATATACTCACTCTCGCCCAGCTAATTACAGCTGGGACTCTGTCGGAGGGGATGTGCTGCTGGATGGCGCTGTACCTGCGCGTCCTAGAGGCCGCGAAAGAGGGCCAACCGCCTTCCGCGATCGATGCGGCGGCGCTCGAACGCGCCGCCCGCGGAGCACTCGCGCTACCCGCGATATCCGACGCCGCGGATAGCCCGCTCGGTCGAGCGCTGCGCCGCAAGCGCAGCGAACCCGATGCAGGGCCCGACGCGAATCGCGAGAAGCAGCCAACATCCTCACCCGACGCCCAACCACAGAAAAAGAAGCTATGCACCACGAAGCCCTTGCAGCAGCCGTCGCCGCCGCCGCGAGCAACTATCGCAACTACAGCGGCGCGGGAGGTCGCACCTACCCCCGCGCCAGCTCGGTCTCCGCCGCGAAGGGCTGCCCGCGAGCAGCCCTCGTATGCGTCGATCGCAGCGCCTCTCGCGAGCGATCCGCAACCGAAGCCGGTAACGCGCCCGCGGAACCCTAATCCGACGCCGAGCCACGTGATTGGCCAATCGGAAACGCCCGCCTCACCCGACGCGAGGGGCCCGCGTTTTCCCCCGATAGTGGTCGAGTGCCTCCCCAACTGGGCAGCGCTACTCCCACGGCTGGAGGAAAAGTTGGGACGCGGACCCAATGTTCGTAGTTACGGGGGAGGATTTCGTTTCATCCCCGAAGACTCCGAGGAATATCGTGTCACCATGGACTTCCTAGAGAAACAGGAGGGGGCGAGATGGTTTACGTACACCCCCCCCCCTCCCAACAATGCCTCAAGGTCGCGATTCGCGGCCTACCATGCAAGACAGATCCCGCTGTTATCCTGGAGGCCCTTAGTGAAAAGGGATTCACCCCGGAATACGCCCGTGAGATAAACGGACGTCGAGGCAGACCCGGGTGCGTCTTCTTCGTCGTCCTAAAGCGCACGCCCGGCCTGACGCCCGCAATATACGACGTTACAAAAATCTCAAGCCTGCCAATACAAATAGAAGCCTGGAGGGGAGAGCGCCGACTTGCGCAGTGTTTCCGGCGCCAACCGTTTCGGCATTCCTCACTTCAATGTCACCGTGAAGTAGCCTGTGTGCGATGCGGGGGGCCACACCCCGCCCACCAATGCGACCGCCCGAGAGACGAGCCGGCGACCTGCGCCAACTGCGGGGGCGCTCACTCTGCAAACAACAAGGCCCGCTGCCCTGTTTTTAAAAGGGAGCTGAGGAATCGCCGGGCCGGCACCGTAGCCCGGACCGGCCCAGAGCGTCGAAGAGAAGCTAGACAGGCCCCACAGATGGTCGAGGAGACGGCGGCGGCGAGCCTTATGGCCCCCGCCAACCCTCCCCCCCCTCTCTGGAACCCAAGAGCAGCCGAAGAAGCAGGAAAGCCCAAGCAAAGGCGAGGGCAGCTGCCGCCGACTCCCTGCTCACCGAGCTGGAAGACGGATTGGCCGCCCTCCTAAGAGAACGCGAGGAAGTAATCAAGACAGCCTCCCCGGAAGAAGCCGAGAGGATTAAGGC